>JAHLJT010009436.1:32779757-32822863 GCA_031308135.1 Acheta domesticus
GCATATGTTCAAGAACAAACCGTTTTCTAATTGAGTACTGCAACAGCGATTTTCTTTTAGTATAAAGCACGCGTAGCTAGAAAAACTTGAATACGAGCTTGGAAAGAAACAGTAATTAGATCCGTTTTTGAAAAGCACAAGAAACTCTGTTTGTGTGTAGTTACGGTTTTTGAAAAGATTTTAATTAATTGTACTTACACATCCTGCTGTACTTTGTAAGAGGGATCATCGCCACTTGATTGAGATGACGGCCCTGATATTGACAATGATCCTAACTCTTCAGATATGCATTTCTGTATCTTACAGACTTCTGCATCTTGCACAATGGAAGTAGACGATAAACATCCCGCGCCCTTCAATGTAGAACCACATGATGTTCTGAAGTAGATGTGGCTGGCATTTTTGCATCTGGTGACGTTAAACCAGATGGCTCCAGGATCAAATATTGCGCTGCGGAGGTAGATGATAAAACACTACCATTTAGATAATTAAACTTACATATTACACACATACATTCATACAATCACAAAGGCTTACATACATATCCGGGCCTAGGTACCCTCGCAAACACTCAAGACTGCACCTCTTCACTCATAATGAGATACAATAAATCAGTCATACAAATAAACTTTTTTACCTAATACCAGAATATAAAAAAATACAAAAATTATAATAATTATTACATTTCTAACACGTAAACACCCGTTACCAAAACCCAATAAATATCAACGTATTCAGAATAGCCGTAAGAAAGACATTTCAGATTAGCGAAACCAACAGAAAGAAATTAAATAATTTCACTTCACTGCACCCCAAATAGTTTTACCAAAATATTAATTGCTCAATACATTTTAACTGTAAAATACCCATAATTGCAATTTTCACTTCACTTCACTTTCAGCACACGTTTTCACTCTAATGAATAATTTCCTATGTTTTTGTTTTCTAAAACCTCACGCTGTGCAAGGAAAGGGATCAAAACCTGCCGCAGACAAATGGTTCCAATCTACTATTGTTCTGTTTACAACGGATAATTTGCCGACGTTCGTTCTGTGTGTTCTTCTTCTAATTCTATAATTGTGATCAAATCTATTAAAGTAATCCGATTTATCGAGCCTTCCCCTAATTTCCTTCCATGGAGAGCAATCAATGTAAGATTTATATAGTGCGCAAAGTCGTGCCCTCTTTCTCCGGTGTTCTAAAGATTCTCAATGCGGAGGTATGTTCCTCCGAAATGTGTATTTTGCCGCCCTATTTTGTATCCTTTCCAAGCTATTTTTAAGTCCTATTTTGTACGGATCCCAACAACTAGTTCCGTATTGCTTTACCGGTCTAAGAAGCGAAGTATACGCGATTTCTTTTGCTTTTTAATTGCATTTTTTTAAGATTTCGCATGAAGAAATGCAAAGACCTCCAAGCTTTACCCACTATGTAGTTTGTTTGTTTCTCCCATCCCAACCTGCTATCCAGGAGTATGCCAAGGTAATTTATAGGTCGATACTCGCAGAACTACTTCATTACCTAGCTGAAAAGGAATCCTATGAAAAGCTCTGACCCTACAAAATGTGATCGCTTTACTTTTCTTTACATTTATAAGCATTTTATTATCTCTTGCTCAGTCATTAATCTTATTTAAATCGTCCTGTAGTTGAAACATAATAATAACAATGACAACAATGAACTACAAGAAAATTCTCTATGTACAAAATATAATAATGTATGTAAGTACTTACAGCATTTCATGTTTTGTGGATGAATTGGATAAAAAACTAATACAATTATATTCCAATCAGAAAAGTCAACTAATAAAGTTAACCTCCGACAGCATTTAACCCTTTTGACTGCTCGCCTCGCACAGCATGTCAGCTGTGCTGAGTCGTCGGCTAGGGGTGTAGCCCGCGGTGCTGATCTCTTCGCGTCCGCGGCGCCGTCAGGAGGGGAACTGACCAGACCCGAGAACAAGGTCACTATAAAGTGTCACTACTGATCTTGCCCTAGAAAATATATCGCAGCTCAATCTATTTGCAATGAAATAAAGTCTTAGAACCTTAGGACGACCCCAGAAGTCGCACTCGCAGAAGCACAATACGCCATCTTGGTGAAAGGAAGCAAACACCCGAAGGGACGTCCATAGCACTGGGGACACGGGGAGTCCCGGACGCGCAAACACGTTCATAGAACACGGGACACGGATCTCACCAGAGGTGAGGCACGCTCATATCAGTCAAAGAGTTGAATATAATGAACTATAATCACTGGATCGCGGGAATGGAATCGCCGAATCTCTGTCAACGTCAAAGTTCGGCTGGGTGTCAGTTTTGCGCTTGCTGGAGTGATTTCTACTCTTTATAATATAATTTTTACAATTTTTATTCTCATTATTTACCTTTGTAATAAACAAAATAAAAATGAAATTGAAAAACTACGAAGACTAATGAAAAAAACTCATTTTAAATTATAAGAAAGAAATTACTGCTTTTCTGTGTTATACATATTGAGTTGTCGCATGCAAATTATAAGATAGAAAGTTGAAATTTTGGGAAACTGTAGAGAATTTATAGCGCTACATTTTGTATTTAGCCTTTTTTATTATCTGTACTAGAACACGAGATATTCTTAAAAAACAAAGGAATAACGTAAGTTTTTCTACGATTTCCATCTTTCATTGTTGATTTTTAGAGTCAAAATCGGACATAAATGCCTGAAAAAATTCTCGAAACATCTATATCATCTGTAGAAAGTCTCAAGGATAATTAAAATCAATATTCGTAAGCGCAAAGTGGTTCAAAAAATTAAAACTTATATAAGAAGCTAAAAAACACGTTTTATTCATTTGTATGAAGTACTCTGGGCGAATTGACTTAAATTCGGCGAAAAACATATTTTTTTAACACTTCAATTACGATTTTCAAAATAAAAAAATTTTAGCATCCGGGGGCAGTTTTGCATATCTTATTCCGCTACCCCTTTTGAGCGCAGATTCGTCTCCATTCCCAAAGTGTGACTAAGGATCCCCAATGAACGACTGGTTTTACTTGTTTTCATTTGACCAAGGAAACACTTTCAAAGACGTGAAAAGCATGTAAAGAGTTAACGTCAAAAGTCATTTGTAAACAAATGTGACCATGTTAACGTTGTATGTTAAACTTGACGTATTGATGTTGAGATATACGAAGTGAAGAGCTGGCATAGTGAACTTGAAATATGAAATAAAATGAAACAATGTTCCCTCCAAACGAAATTGTAAGCTGCCTCTCTGCAACACTGTTTCACAGTCGTAAAAGTAGGTCAAACTCAAACTGTCTGTGCTGCCCAAAGAATAGCAGTGAAAGACGCACTTTGCGTTTCAGATTTTAGTTGGGTTGTATCGCTCAAAAAAGGGGACAAAACATCTTGTGGTGAATCGTTTTAACTTCTTACTTTGTTTCAGATATACATTCAAAGCATAACTCTGTTTTACAATATATAATCCAAAATACATCTTTAAAAAGCATAAGGGTCCACATTGATTTTTGAACGGAGTTTTAGTGCATCTTTTACTCATTGAGCAATTCCCGAAACGCTTGCTTTAAACAGCACTTTAAAATCATATAAGTATTGTACACAATATTATTAGAATTATACAAAATTTTAATTAAACATTATATTACATTATATTATATAAATGTTATTGTGAACTATGTTACGATACAGGTAATATAGAGCTACAGTACAAGTAGCATCTGCGGATTTTATGGGTTATCGAGTAACTGAACATTTATGGATTATTTTTTGGTGACGGGCAATGTATATGTGTATTTACTTGACACATAAGTTTATTTGATTTTTTTTTCGAAAAGAGTGATGGGCGAGAAACGGGAGGCGAATAGGTAGAGATTGGATGGGAAGTGGAGAGAGGAGGAGCGGGAGAGGGAAGGTGGAAACGGCAGATATGAAGAAGGATATAACAGAATTAATATAAAATAGGAGTTAATATAAAATGGGATATAAAATGTTACGGGTAATTGAAGTATTCTATTGAAAGGGAGAAGTTGATATATTTTATACATTTTCAGTCTAGCCAAAAATTGACCTTGAATTAGAATAATCTGTATCGTGTCAGAGTCCAAGCGAAATTCCGGTTATTTTCTAGATATTAGAGGCCAGGAATCAAAAGCTTTCATCGCGGACCTTATGACGTTTGTGATCTTGTGTAGGTGAAGCAAAACTATCAACATCGTTACAAGCTCTCAGCGAGGAACCGATCAACCCCCATGTGTTAAACTGCAGGACTCCTCAGCTTTTAACTTGTGATTGAACATGAATCTGAAATCACCCGAAAAGATCTACGTCTAATTAAAACACACTGCGAATGAACTAGAAAACCCTGTAACATGATTTATTTATTTACGTCAAAACAGTTAAAAACTGTGTTTGACGAGCTATGGGGAGACGTGAATTCTATGTACGTTTTCATAATTCTGTGTTTTCTATCCTAAGCCATATTATAGTCGAAGTTTGAATACAGAAAAAAGGGCGGTTTTTTTCAGTTTTGTTGACAAAATATTCGCTCCTATATAAAAAATCTAATTTTAAAGGTAAATAGCTATAAATTTGTGACTTTAACCCTCATCATGTTCTCCATGAAAGAATAATACTTTTCCCGCTGCAATATGGCGAACGATAATTTGAATAACTATATTTCCCACTGAAATTTAGAAGACGTGCACAAATAATGAAGTTAAATTTATGATTAGCATCACAGTGACCAAACAGTCAACATCGGCGGAGGACAGTCATCCCCAGCTTTCATCATGAGGCTGATGGCGTTGGTGTTGCGCGAAACACAGGCGACTACGAATCGCAGAATTCTCTCGACCACAGTTGGAAGCCGCCAGCAAGGAATCGTTCTACCTCCGTGGGTTAGGGTGCACGGCCCTCCAAGATCTCAGCGCGGCGCGGACCGGCGCGGGCGGCGCCAGAGAGGGGCGGCAGAAATAAACGACGGAGGGCCGAGCGGCGCGACGCGTCGTCCAAAGAAAGCAAACCTGTGTCTTGAGGGGGCGCACGTGTCGTTCGGCCCCGCCCCTCTCTCCCCTTCGCGAGACGCGCGTCGAGGGCGCGCGGGCGAGGCGAGGGCAGCCGGGAGAGCTCACAACCACGAACTATACTTGGGTGTTTCGTTCTTGGCGTACCAAGGTCACGGACGAGAAATGGAGAGGGAAGGAGTGGAAGCTCCCTATTGGAGAAAACCTTCCCTCTCCTTTTTTCGTCCGTGACATTGGTGCGCCAAGAACGAAAAACCCAACTATAGTGAGAATGCTCGGCACAGAACCTTTGCCTCTTCTTAGTACTCTTCAACAACTGAGTTCCTCAACAACTACTCATTTAAACTGGTGGTACTACCAAAGGACATGTACTTCCTTGCATTATTTCTAACCGACCCGCTACATTGTACTACTACATAAACCTGCATGAAGCGTTTTCAACGAACACATTTTTTCAGCTCAGAGACTCGAACTCAGATGCTCAGAGTTAACTATCCGTCACTCATACCACTACGCCACAGATGTGCCGTATGATACTACTAGGGCCACTCATTTCATGTAAAGTAGTCTCAAAATTCAAATATCCGCTTTAAACTCCCAAAGCGTCGAGTTCATTCAGTTCGATCTGGGAATATCAATTTTGGATAAAATCGGCTGGCGTTGACTTCAGACGTTTAGCCGTACTGAGTACGCTACGCTACATATCTGAGCTTTTCTTTCCTAGAATTTCGATAAGCCAGAAATGCTGATACCTAATACCCTACTGCCAGTTCTTGCTTTGCCGATTGTGAGTCAGTACGTATTTTTCTTTGTGGCAGGTAAGCTGTGTACCAACTCTTTTGCTTTCCCCGTGCATCTTGGCGTAATCAGTACGCCGTGCGCCTAGTTATGTAAGAAATTTTAACTTTTTCACTTTTACCATTTTACGCGTGGCACTAGTTGGGATCTTCTAGAAACAAAGTTTGGGATGGAATGACATTTGGCATTTGTCCAAACATCGTGTAATTTCACTTTTCATTTTGTAATTTCACTTAGGTCCCATGAAAAACTGGATGAAGCAGATATATTTTGAGTTCAAGATCAGAGGAAGAACAGATCGACGACCACTCGTCAGATAGTGAATCGGAAAATATACAAATGTCCGATCACGGCAGTAAATCTGAAGACATTCACACATCACGATACAGTAGTGATAGTTATAGAAATAGCGGCGAGTTTTTTGAATACAGTAGAGAATACTTTTCTAAAATAATTTTCAAACACAATGGATCGTGCGTCAAGAAACAATTACAAGAATTTAGAATGTGGGAATGACGCCCTTGAAAAGTAAATTTTCTAGAGCACCCCAAAAAAATTTTGAAGAAAATTCTTCCCGCCGTAAAAAGAAAAGTGGCTAATAACATGAAAGATGTACTCTGTGCATTCATCACTTTCATAGATATTTCAGATGAATTGATGGATTTTTGGACGATGGTTTGATTGATTGTTAATTCCGGGAACGGCAGTTTCTAAGGGCATTATTCTTGAAAGTGTAGTACATGATTTTGCTGAGGATACGGCGGTGATCTTCCCCCATTGGATGGTTAGTTCCGGCGCCGACCTACCGTAGGCTATCGGTGATTCTCCAACCAGGCATCTCCCACCAGCCGGCACAGCGTATAATTAATAAAGTCTCTAAATAAAATAGTTTTATACACCAGTAAGCACATCATACAAAATAGACATTGCGACTGGCTGGAATCTAGTAAATTTATCAATTATTTTTGCATACTTTTTTATTTTGTTAAAAAACCTTTTGTGTAATGTAAAAACCTTCGAAACAATATTTTAGTGTATTAAACACGTTACTTAAAGTATTTAGTTACATTTTAGTTGCTCCACATCAAGCAAAAGAAATGGCATACCCAGTACGTCGCGCGCCCATTTACGTAATTAATGCTCGCGTGCCTACTGAAGGGATATTCTTTCCCCTCTCATTCCTCCACCTTCATCGTCATTCTACTCTTCTTTACATCGTGAGCATCATTACTAACAACAAAAGCGCTTCAACGGAGACCCCAAGACAGCTACGTTGAGAGTTTGTTCTGTTGAATTAAACCAATGTGTCGTCTACCCAACATCCGTGCCAAACGATAAATAAATAATAAAATCCGGGAACATGAAAACGAGAAATCCTCTACGAAGGATAATGTGATAAGAAAACTGTACACGTGTGATTTAAGTGTGTAATATAAAAGTAGGTCAATACATCTGTAAAATGCTTTGCGCTAATGTTAGTCGAATGCATAAAAATTGAACTTTCACTTCTTCTACTTGAAGATTAATCGGCACAGCAAAGTCAATCCACAAGTCAAAATTGCAACCAGAATTTTCTTTTGGAAAGAGCTTGGCACCTAATTTTTGACACAAGAACATTCAAGTTTCAACTGGTAGAGGCAGTTTTTACATGTCACAGCGGAATCCTGCGACGAAATATTAACAAATGGAGAAAACGTTGGCGACGCAGATAGGCCAAAAAGCAAAAGACCAAAACGCAACAGGATCTTTCCTCGGCCACAACAACACCTTTACCGCCTCGCTGGATGTCATTAGGCGAAGAAGCCAGAACATGTGTGAATTTAAATTTTGAGAAACTCATTTGACGAATAATCTTACACACGAACCAAAATACAAGTATAAGCATTTTGTACTGTATTTTATAACTGACAGAAATACGTTACGAAGTGCTTTGAGTTAGAGCAATGGACACGAATAGGTTGAACTTTACCTGTAACAAATAGTATAAGGATTTTCGGGTCTTAATCCCTCATTTAGACGACAGTGTCAATCAGGATACTCAAGATTGTAAAGGAAGATTCACCTTTGCGTTCTTGGTGCGAAGGGCCTAGGTTACCTCCTGTGGGAAAAGACTATTAAGTGGCGTACCATACATGCTTAAGAACCAAAGTGACTACTATCAGCTGGTGTGGTCAACGCTCTCTCCCATTAATACGTGGTAACGTCGAAATATCCGGGCTAACATTCTTCGTCTAACAAGGATTAGGTAAATACTACGAGTTTAAGAGGCTCGCAGTGTGTACATTTTGTGACAGGTGGGAGGTAGATGCTTCAGCCTCAGCCGCGAGGGGAGACAAGACAATACCCAAGAGAAAGAAAATAATTATAGGAAGACAAACACGCTGAAACCTAGCACATATTTTGACAGTAGAATAGTGGAGAAAGTATATGAATTAAAATTCATAAAATGCATCTAAACAATTTATGAAAACCAAGCGAAAATGGAAGAGTACGTAAAGTCCTCTGTCAATCATGTAGCGCAAGAGAACTTATGTCTTTAAGAGATCGTAAGTTATTACAACCTCAAGATTTATTGGAACTGTTCCCCAAATCATTGGATGAGTGAAGATGAACACTCTAGACTAGAGAAAAACTCGAAAATTAGATTCTATTCGGTACGTTATCTGTACGTCAGTATGTTGTATTTTTTCTTCATAATCTAATGTTAAAGAAATGATCTCGTCTAATCTATTGGTAGAACAAGATCAATAAAAATTTAAACAACTTTTAGGGGTCGAAAGATTCGTCAGGATTCGTAAGGTTTCGAGCGGAAAAAGAAAAAAAACTTCGGAAAGCAAAACGCTTTCGAATTTGTAAACCTTTCCACAATCCCAGACAAACCAGAATATCAGCGCTCGTAGTCCCTTTGATTTCCAAGCGACTTGTTAAGCAAATCCCCTCGGGGGGCTCGAGCGCGTGGTCGAGTACTACCTGCGCGCGCTGTCATCGCGGGCCTCGGCGGCTCCCGAGGGCCCTGTGAGGGCGAGGGGCGGGGGAGGACGGCTCCCGGCCGCCGCCTATCGAGAGCGTAACAAGATACAGAACAAAAGAAAAATAAGCACGGCCAATAAACCACCTGGCGGATCTGCCCCTTTGTGCGTCTGTTTGCTGCTTTGTGTGCCTTGGGGGCGCGCGGCGCGTCGCGACAGGGGGCGGAGAGGAGGGTGAGGAAGACGGAAGGGAACGAAAGAATAGGGAGGGGGCGAAGGGGAGTAATAGGGGGAAGAAGCGAGGGTGGAGAGAACAGAAGAGAGGTAGCGAGGGAAGTTGGGAAGGGATTTTCAGGGCACAGCAGAAGGAGGTGCGGATGTCCGGGAGAGTGAAGGGGGTATGAAAGGTTACAGAGAGATGTGATGAAGAGTGTTGGGCGAGAAAGGTGACGATAGATGGGGAATTTGGATGGTGAGAAGAGGAGGAGGGGTATGGTGAATGAGATAGAAGAGTGCCGTGAAGAGGCATGGGTGGAAGGAGTGGCGGGAAGAAAATAAGAATGAAACTTGAAGAAGATAAGAGTAGCAGGGAGATCGGTTGACTGAGCGGCAGGAAGCGCAGTAGGAAGGAGAGGTGGCATGAACGCAAGTATCGGAGAAGAGACATACTGGAGAATAGTTTTTTTGTGTGTGGAGTATAATGACCGGGGAAGAGGGATGGCGGGGAAGAGACGAGATGGGCAGGCGAGTAGCGGGTAGGAGGATTACCATGAAGACTACAGGGCAGGTGATGGAGAAGAAATAAAATGGCAGTGAGGAATGTGGAGAGGATAAGGTGGAATGAGGCGGGCAGCATGGCGCCAAGGGTAGGACGTGGTGACAAAAGGGGCGGGGCTGCGAAAGGCGAGCGATTAGACGCTGGAGGATGTGGAGAGGAGAGGGACTGTGCAGGAAGGGAGGGTACAATGAGGAATGTAATTGGAGAGAAGATGGGAGAGAAGGGAAGGGCAGCAGCAGTGTCAGGCGGGGATAAAGGGAGGGTGTACAAGGGAGGGTGCGAGAAACGGAGTGGGGGAGTGTTTTAAGAGGCAGGCGGTAGCGTTTGTGAAGGCACCACGCCCCTTCTGCCTGATCCTTTAAACATAGCAGCAGGTTCCGCATCGTGTGAGGGGGGGGGGGCGCCAAGACGGCAGACACATACAACGCGGGAGGACGCTGTCGTTCGGAAGGTAAGCAACATCGGTCCCCAAGCTCTCGGACGAGTGATCTGCCGCAACCCCAAAGAGGTTGGAAGCGAAACAATCATGGACAACGAGAGTAAACGGTAGTATATTTTACTTTAGAAGTGGATCTACGCAAAACACAAATGTGTCTTCTGACCGATGTATTCTTTGCCTTCAAAGTAAATTAACCAAACTTCGCAAGAGTGTCCTACATTTTAATGTTGCACCGATCAGATCAGTTCAAAATCTTTCCCTTTCTAGTTAGCGTGACAAGAAATGTTCACGTCTTTCTTGCAAAGAAAATCGGTTTGTTTCTGGGCATGTCAAGTACTACTGTAGTTAATCCCGTTAGTGTAGAAAATGTTTATAAGCCTGGAAGTGGCCTGTGTTCCTCTCCCCGGATGGTGAGATCAGGCGCCGTCCTGAACTATGGCTTGCAGAGCATTCCCCTTCCAGGTATCACCTACCAGCGGGGCACCACTCCAAGCCAGGTGATTCTATACTTCCTCCACTGGAAGTCCCGTCATGAGTGATAGTGTAGTACAGTGGTGTCAAGGTCTTCTACTGGTGGCAGTGGCACGCTCTGTGGCAGCCGCAGCATGCCATGAGCTTCTCTTGCCATTAGCGGCGGCATAGGAAACTATGAGTAACCCCGCCGTTTTACAATAGTGATGGCCTTGTCTCTGGTGGCGGGGTGATGAACTGCGTGGAGGGGCGACTTTCGTGGTGGCACTCGTGTCACGGTCTCCCGCTCGTGGCATCGACCTTCACAGCACTGGTGTAGTGCATGTAAATGTACGAGGGGTGTTCAAAAAGAAAGCGATCTTTTGCTATAACATCTTTATTACTCAGTGTTCAACATTTTAAACATTGACTCCCTTCAAAGTACTCCTCTGTACTGGTAATACCCCATTCCCAACGTTTGTTCCAGTTTGGAAACACTCCTGGTACGCACCTTTCTGGGATGGCGCTTGCTGCGTTGCCCTGAATTCCCTCTCTGATTAGGAAACGAATACATTTAACGAGTTTTAAGTTTGGGAAAGAGGAAATGTGTGTTTGGGCTAGGTTCGGAGAATACGATTGATGGGCACAATGGGAATGTGGTGTTTTGCTAGATAGGTGTGGACAAGGAGTTGTGAGTCGTCGCATTGTCATGATGCATAGAAGCCTGGATCCCTAAGATCCAGGTCTCTTGCTGCTCACAGCATCCTTAGAAAGCATTAGAAATCCCTGGTAGTATTTACTTTTTATCCTCTGATTACGTGGTACACTTCCTGATGGACAATTCCTTTGCAGTCAAAAATCACAATCAGAATCTCCTTGATCTTTGACTCACTCATGTTCTCTTGTTATTTTGGACGAGGGAACCCTTTACCCACTCTGTGAAAACTTCACCTTCATAGCCTTCTACTGTTTCTGATCGTCAGTTAACCAACGTGGAACATCTTCACTGATACGACACATCTCGAATTTGTCACTTAAAATTTGATGACATGATCCTAGGCTGATGTCGTCTTCGACAACAACTTTTTCGAATCTATGTTTTACACTAATCCCATCACGAACTCTCTCGATACGACATCGTCTGTCGAAGATGTGGAAAAATCTTCCAGCCTTGGGTTTGCCACTGATCGACATTCTAGCATGTTCACAATGCTCTCAAAACACTCATAGCTCTGTGTGCGACATCGCCACGAGTTTCCTCGTATGCTTGACTAAGCAATTGTAATGACTTTGCAAACGTTTGCAAAGTTCGTACCACAATTTCACATATACTCTTGGTTTTTACTGTCTTCATAGCTACTTCGGCACTAATTCGAAGTATAGCTTGTTGCACGTGAGAACTTCAATGGTTTTGGCTGCGACAAACGTTCATTGCGAAATGAGGCAAATGGTAGTTGTTGCCTAAACCTTCCGTTTGGTGCACTCAATAGCCGTAGCAGCGCTCCATCTACCGGTTCGTACGTTATTTCAAAAGATCGGTTTCTTTTTGAGCGCCCTTTGTATGTGAGAGTAAAGACGCAGGGTAGGTCAAGAAAGAAGGGAAGATTGCGCGTGATTCATGTCCATTTGTTAATGTTTCTATCTACCTGAGAAAAAAATTCTACAATTTTGGGTCTATTTTGTTTCCCTTTGTAGATTTGATTTGTTTAAGATTTTAGGAATCAAGTATTTAAAAAAATTAATTTGTGTATAAATATTTGGCAAAAATGCAGGTTTTACTTCAACATCATAACTCTTCAACAAAGAGACAGGTCTTGTTTATTTGAGACAAAAAAGTTTTATAAATTTTGTCTGGACATTTTAGTTAATAAAATATTAGTAACAAATTAACTATTCTAGTTCATTCACTAGAGATTTTATGGGCTTACATACTCCAAAAAGAATTATATTATTATCTTTAATAGCTTTTGATTTATGATATTTGAAGTGCACCAATGTGCTGAAAACTGGCATTGTGGAAATGCATCTGAAGTTCACTCACTAAGGGCTAGTTTGAAGCATTTAAAAGATAATAAAACAGAGCATACGACCCAATCAAAATTGAATAACACGAAATTTCATGATTTTTCATCACTCTTGGGTAGACAGCTACCTTAAGGTGAAGTCGCGACGTCCACGTGGTATCGATTGCAAAAATCACGGAAAACTACCGATAGCTAACTAACTCGCGGAAAAATCACGGAAACTAACTCGCCGATAGCCAGGTGCGTTCGGTGGTATTCGTGCGTTGCAGATACGGGATCGGCGCTTCATTGGCGCTTCGCTGGCTGAGTAAGCAAAGCGCTATGTCGAAAAGGAATAAATACATTACACACAAAGAAACTATACATTAAATTGGAAATCATTCACACTTAACTATAATTTCCACGTTTATCTAAAGAGTTAAAAAACTCTCGTAAATGGATACATCGAAAATCACAGGAAATGATAGATTGTATTCGACAATTTCTGCAAGTTACGATTGAGAGTAAGAGATTTTAATTTTTTTCGCGGATATTAATCGTACACTATAATATTCAGGACTTCCAATTACTTCCTTCCATTGATAACGGAAATCACATCTTCATTAGGAATCTTTTTTCGTCACTTTCAGCATCCCCGAAAATTTCTAATTATGCCTTCGTGCTTATGGGCAGTACTCTCATCGGAAACGGACCTACGGTAATTACGCGAGATTTGCTTTCCCTTCCTCGGATGTAGTCATTGGGCGCACGGCGCAGATTCCGCGCGACGAAAGCTAACCGCACTGCTAATATTTTGAAAGGCAGTTTCGAGCGAGGATGTTTGCGGAATTATTCCGGGTGGGCGCGGGGGCGGCGGCGGCGCGCGGGTAAACAATCTCGCAGCGGTGTTGAGCGGAGCGGAGCGCCGGGCGAGGTGAGGACGTGGCGGAGAGGAAAGGGGGAGGGGTGGAGCGGCGATGGAGGGTGGGGTAGGACGAAGCCGGGCGGGGCGGGGAGGGGTAGGGCCGGAACAGAGGGATGTGGGACGGGGCAGAGTAGGGCTAGAGACCGTGAGGTGCGGGGCGGGGCGGAGAGGGGAGGGGAGGGGTGGGGAGGGGCGGGGCGGGGTGCAGGGCCCGAGAGCCCATTCTGGGGCGGCGAAAATTACTACTGGCCATGCTGAACGTCGGTTTATTCAAATGATGCCGGACGAGAGTGCTTTAAGCCAGCCTCCATTTGCGCACCCATTCTTCGCGTTGAGGAGAGGCGTGGGCGGCGGCGAGGCGCGGACGCCGCCTGTCTCCACCCGGTTTCCACAGCTATCCTCACCGCTGTCCCTAACGCTGTCCCCAACGATGTCCCCACAGCTGTCCCCACCGCCGTCCCCAATGCTGTCCCCAATGCTGTCCCCAATGCTGTCCCCAACGCTGTCCCCAACGCTGTCCCCAACGCTGTCTCCTCCGCTGTCTGTGGCCGGGCTGCCTCTTTTCTGCCCCTCAAGTTTCGCACTAATTGTTATTATTATTATTACTATCATTCTTTAGTATTTCCCTTTACTTATTTAATTCAATTTTGACTAGTTCATTGATTCATTCTTTTCCTTTTTATTCTTCCGTCGTTTCAGCGCATCTTCCCATCAGTCTTTCAGCACCTCTCCAGAATTCGTCTTCCTTCGCTCTGATCGTCTCCCTTCCGTTCTGTTCGCCTCGCCTCCTCCGGCCCCTGCGCCGGTCCTCGGCAGCTCGCCATCTCCTCTGGCTGAGACGCGAGCGAGGGGACCGCTTTAAAGAATCTTGTACACGGAGCCCTCGAAAAAGAGCTTCCGTTGCAAAATTATTTCTCAACACTTAGCTAATTACTTTTACAGCGCGATGAGTTGGTTCTCGGTAATAGCGGTCATAATTAAAGAAGAAGTTTCGAAACCTTCTTGTAGTTGGAAAAGAATTAAATTCGAATAAAATTTCTCCTCGGAGACTCCGTTTGCTTTTACGCATGCGGGAGTGACGTAATCCGAAGAACGTGCCTCCATTACACGGAGACTCGTTTCTCGGCATCCTAATGCAAGGAAGAAATCGGGGAAACGATTATTATTGTAGCTCGTTTTCCTAAAAAAAGCAGGTTGACCGAGATATGCAGAGTACATTTAGTAGACTAATCTTATTCCGAGAAATAATTTGTTTATAAAAGTACTTTCACGAGAAAAATAGAAAACACTGTCGTCGAAAACAATTGTTAAGAATCGTCGGAAACTGTGAATATGTCTTAAAATAGGATAGTTATTCCGTTAGACAAGCAACAATCTTATCTTTCAAAATTACTAACTTACAGTTTGTGTCACAATTTAATTTTTAGTTTTCCATTTATCCCAAATATAATAAATTCACGTAATGGGGAAAATAAAAATATCCATTTAATATTTGCTCAGGGTTGATAATTCTCTGGCATACACCACTGGTTTGAACAGGCTAACCTACTGAAAATATTAAATTGAAACTCTTCCAAATTCAAAATAGAAGAAAAATTTATTCATAAAAAACTTGCACAATATTGTTTTTTAATGGAAATAATAAATAAATATTTAGTAAACTTCTCAATTTTGAATAATGATACCTAAAAATTTTTTCACCTTTGAAAATAACATAAGTACTTCCTTTTGGTCCAAATCCGTAGGTACAATTCACTGTACCCACTATCAGAAATATTTTCATCCATTTATTTTTTCGTCGTACTGTCCTAAAAAATACACCACTAATACTACACTGAATCTGTTACTTCAAATACTCCACTAAATTACACGACGCTGATTAGAGTGTGCTACTAAACTGTACGTCCTTACTCAGGAACGTATATTCCGTTCTGCTTGTTGATTTAAGTTCGTCTTCTCAGGTCGTCAGTCTCCATGACATTAAACATTGCCAACTTGTGGTTTTCTATTCCAGTAGGCCACGTCTACAATTGTATTGCCTGGACATCAAATACGGATGAAATGTGAATAATGCCTAGTTACGACTCATTACATTATATTGTTGTTTGAAACGCAAATGTTAGAATGGTGAAGACTGAGTTCCCACATACGAATAGAGGTAGGAAGAGAGGCACAGCGGTCATATGTAAAAATTGTAGGAACACATAGACACAAAGAAAAGAACCAATGATATTGAAGTCCGCATCTTTGGTAAAGATTGTGGAAATCTTGTGAAATTATTATTGGTATAAGCTGTAACTAATTTACATTGTTTATTTGTATACTAAATGAAACAATGAATTGTATTTATCCTTGGTTGAATTTGCTCTACTTAGGATAGAAGGACATTTCAGTGAATTTCAATTGCATGAGGGGGATTTTTATTTCTGTCGCTGTTATATACTGATATTATTTGGCTTTTTTAATAGCTCTTGTACAAAATTCATAGAAGCAATGCGGGAGTGCGAAAATTGTGGTGCTCACCCAAATACCACGAAGAACATATTTCTAGCAATATAAATGTAATACAGTAAAACATGCTTAATGATGAACCGTAACGGATCAATATGTTTTCGTATTAGAAAATATTTCACATTATGCGATGTGATATTTAAGATCTTTTTTGCCCGGACCGCGATTTATATTCACATTAGACAGATTTCCGCCTTACACACGTTCCGCTTTGAGCATGTTTTACTGTCCCATCATTATCATGTGGATTTCCAACTATCCGAATTAAATCGTTCATAGAATCATTACACAAGGTATCCGACACAAACGATGCGTAATACGAAAAGTATGACACACATAACAGACAGCTTTTGAAAACTATTTAGAAAACGGAAAGTTACTTGAAGAATATTTAATAGATTATGTAACGCTATCCAAACCGCAGCGAAATGCCTGGAAATTGATGTAAAATGCGTCGTTGGAGTGCATAACTACTTGTAGCAGCCACCGTAGCATGAGTGCCTGTGCAGCGCTTTCAATCATACAGCCCGTTGGCCCAGCGCATCCGCGAGCGCCGACGCAACGCAGGCGCAGCGACCCGCAACGCGCGCTCTCTCACGTGGCCACTGGTTTCGCCCCGCCCCCTTCGCCCCCGCCTCGCCACCACCCCTCGCCAGCCTCGCGCCCGCGCTCGCCTCGCCCCACCGCCCCGCCCACCCCGCGCCCGCCCACACGCCTGTCCCGCGCCCGCCCCGCGCACGCCCTACTCCACCCCGCTACTCCCCACTCCGCCCCATCCCCGCTTGGTCCCCCCGCTAACCCCCTAGACCGCTATGCTACTCCCCTGCTACGCCCCTACCCGGTAGGCCCCTCCCTGCTATGCCCCTCCCCGCTTCTCCCCATTCCGCTCCTACCTCTCCCATCCTCCACCTACCCTACCCTGCACCAGCCTCCACACGGCCCCGTTTCGCCACTAGTCGCCAGGTTCCCCCTTGTAACACACTAGCCACGACATGATCCACTAGTCACCCGTCCTTTCCGAATCCCACCACAATGATACCAACTCGTCCCATCAGTTCTCATCTCATCTTCCCCCGTCCAATTTTTACTCAGACCGCCTTCTCATCCTCCCTTCTTCCAATTTTACCCAAGCCCCACACCCCTACTCCAACCCAATCCCCTCCTCATTTTGGCCATTCCAGCTTTCACAGATATTTCGACTTGTCCATCCTACCCCGCTCTTTCCCTACGCTGCACTTTGTACCCTGCTCTTTCCCTACCCTTCCCCTTTCCTACCCTGCTCTTTCCCTACCCCGTTGTTTCCTTATCCTGCTCTCTCCCTAAGCTGCTCTTTCCCTACCCTGCTCTTCCCTACCCTGCTCTTCTCCCTACCCTGCTCTTGTCCCTACCCTGCTCTTTCCCTACCCTGCTCTTTTCTAACCCTACTCTTTCCCTACCCTGCTCTTTTCTTACCCTGCTCTTTCTCTACCCTGCTCTTTCCCTACCCTGCTCTTTCCCTACCCTGCTCTTTCCCTACCCTGCTCTTTTCCCTACCTGCTCTTTCCCTACCCTGCTCTTTCCCTACCCTGCTCTTTCCCTACCTGCTCTTTCCCTACCTGCTCTTTCCCTACCCTGCTCTTTCCCTACCCTGCTCTTTCCCTACCCTGCTCTTTCCCTACCCTGCTCTTTCCCTACCCTGCTCTTTCCCTACCCTGCTCTTTCCCTACCCTGCTCTTTCCCTACCGTGCTCTTTCCCTTTTCCACGCTCTCCCCGTCCCGGTGTTTACCCACCTCGCTCTTTTTTCCGCCCCCTCTCTTGCCCGTGTGGCGCTGGCCTTCTGTGGTAAGGCATCCTCTCACAGGGTGTGCTCGTTCGCTGCGATGGACCAGTCCGCGCAGTCTCGGCGCACGCTCCACCGAACACAGCGACCCGATCCGGCGTGGCGCGCCACCCACCCCGCGTGCATTTGCGCTGCATCTCAAGGCCTGTCCTCCGCCAGGCTCGCACTCCACTGGCTTCGATTGGCGCGCGGGCCTCCCTCGGGTCGCCGCCAAGCGCACAGCGCTGAGCGCAGGGGAAAGAGTCTCTGGGAACGGTGCGCACGGCGGGAGTCTGTTTGTGACTCTCAGAGACGGCTGGCTTCAGAGAGCGCTGTCGCTAACCTTGAGCTCCTTGCAGGCGCAGTCACCGATACCTCTAATGTGACTGCCCCGTATTTGCGCTTTCTGTTCAAAGGTATATGCAGGGACGACCAGAAGCGTTTCATACTCGATTTCCAGCATCGCTTCCTGGAGTTTGAATCGCGGTTGTTTAATACGGATCATCCTCTTGGAGGAATTAGATTGTGGCAGCACTTATAGTGTTGCTACCTCCTAACTCGATCCTCCGTCTCATAACTTTGCATTTTAATTATGCATCTCGCACCTCCAATGGTTCATCCTTGTATAACAAACAAATAAGAAAGGGAACCATCAGGTTGAGTGAACATCTTTACATGAATGGCTTTACGTTCATTCTGATGCGTGCGCATGAAAACTACTATACGACGGATATCTTAGTCCCAATGTCGCGTTCTCACGATTTGATGCCTTCTTTCCATGTGGTACCACTTATTCTGATTCTTTCTCGCCCGATCAACTCTATTCCTCTTCTGTTGAGCAAGCAGTAGACCGGGAGGGGTGGCTCAGACATCAGAGTCACTGCGGTGCCGGGAGGTCTAGGGTTTCAGTCACGGTGGCAGGATTTTTCGAAACTAGCTTGATGGCTGGGTCGAATTCAGTCGCTGTCTGGAGGAGAATTCTAGTGGCCGGCTGCTCTGATGGGTAGTTGTCCGTGGTTTCTCCGATCATCACCAAGCAAGTGCCGGAGCAGTACCCTAATAAACGGGCCCCGAGCCTGTTGTTTTTTTGGGACACTACTGTACCCATGGTTCTCATTCCATTGTTATTTCATCACACATATCAAATCATAATCACATTCATCAATAGCATTTGTGCTAGTATAAACGAAAGGGCAACTTGTGAAAATTATCATTCAAATGTATCCTCGTGTGAATAAGCTGGGAATTCGCGAAAAACTATTTTTTTAAGAGAGTAACTTACCTTACCTTGTAATTGAACTATCCTTGTAATGTAAATAAACACTGGACACAAATTTTCTAGAGTGGTGTTAAGCAATTTAGTTGTTTGTTAATACGCATGAGCTACGAGCGTGACCTGAGGTAAGGCACATTGTCTCTCAGGAACCATCAAAAGTTTACTTGACTGATAATACAAGAATTTAGAGATAAACTGGGAGGACCAGAAGTTCATTATCTCGTCTTCGTCCAAATGGTGTCTCATCAGCTTACACACCGGGATGAAATACAAAATAGTGACAAGCGTTGCTTCATTGTTCTTCTTAACTCGGCTTCCCTCAACCCTCCGCACGCATTCACGACCTCGTCCTTTGGGGTCTTGCCGGGAGACCCACTCCCTTTACACATGTCCGTCGCGCGGACCGCTTGTCCGGTTTTCCGCACCACAAACGTCAGCCAAAACACTGGGCGCCCGCGACGCACTCACGCGGCAGCCCTTTCTCGCATTCCGCACGCCCGGCGCGCGTGGCGCTCCCGCCACGCCCCGCCACGCCACGCCACGCCACGCCACGCCCGCCACGCCCCTCCCCAGCTCCGCTTCGTCCCGCTCCGCTCCACTCCGCCCCTCTCTGCCCCGCCACGCAACGCCTCATCCCGCTCTTCCCCGCCCCCCACCCTACCCAGCCCTGCCCGCTTCTTTCTGCACCTCCCCGGCCCGTCCTTCCCCGCCCCACTCCGTCCCGCTGCGCTCAAATCCTCCTCGCCCCTCCTGCCCGTCCCCGCCCGTCTCCATTCCTACTGTCATGCCCCTCCCCAAGCCCCGCTTCGTCCGCTCCGCTCCACCCACCCTCTCTGCCCACCACGCCACGCTCCATCCCGCTCTTCCCCTCCCCGTCCCACCCCGCCCCACCCTACCCGCCCTGCCCCGCTTTCTTCCTGCCTCTCCCCGCCTCGTCCTTCCCCGCCCCACTCCGTCCCGCTGCGCTCGAATCCTCCTCGCCCCTCCTGCCCGTCCCTGCCCGTCTCCAATCCTACCGCCATGACCTTCCCCAGACCCGCCTCGTCCCGCTCCGCTCCACTCCGCCCCTCTCTGTCCGCCACGCCAAGCTCCAACCCCCTCCGTCCCTCCCCGCCTCGCACCTACTCGCTCTGCCACCAATCCTTCCTGCCCCTTCCCGCCCCCCGTCCTCTCCCTCTCCGCTGCGTCCCGCTCCGCTCGAATCCTCCCCGCCCTCTCCACCCTCCGCCCGTCCCCCGCCTCTCCCTCCCTCCCACCCGTCCCATCCCCCCCGCACCCTCCCCTCTCTGCCCCTCCCCCACATCCCCGCCCCTCCCGCCCCGCACCGCTCCAACCCGCTCCGCCCAGCCCATCCCACCTGTGCTCTGTCCCGTCTGGTACTCGTCTTGTCCCGCGCTCACTCATCTGGCTTGGCCCCACCACGCCCTGTTGCAGATGGTTGCGCCCGTTTCGAAAACGCACAGGTTCCCCCCGATCTACTCCGAAATGCTCTCACCACCCCCATTTCAACGTGCTTACCCCATTGCCTTACCTTTCCGCCCTTCCTCGCCCGAGCCGAAGTGTTAATACATTCATTTTGTAAATTTGTATTACGTAATATGTAAATATTACTTAATACAAATAATACTGTAATATTTGTTTCATTGTTTTTGTGTATTGTACTTAGAAACCGCTACCACCGGAAATATTCTCTGTGTTTCTAAGTAGCAAAATAAATATTCTATTCTACTCTATTCCTTCTTGAAGTCTTCCAGCTGACAGCTTACACAACTTGTGTACCATTCACTCTTCACTCTGTATCTCCCCGGTTCTCCCCCGCTTCCCGTCGTCGCCCTGCCCGTCGCCCCGCTTTTTCTCACTCTTCTCTATTCACTCCGCTCCCCGCGATCCCTTTCGAACTAATCCGTGGTGTCCCGGCCTGCCCCATTCTTTCCTTGTCGGTCCCGTCTCGAAATCTGTTCCGTCCCGTTCCGTCCCATCCTACCTCGCCCCCTTCCTCTCACCCCAGTTCTGTCCCGCCCCGTCCTGTCTCGCCCTGTCCTGAATGTCGCCCCCTCCTGTCCCACCCCTCCCGTCCCACCCTCCTGTCCCGCCCCTCCTGTCCCGCCCCTCCCGTCCCACCCCTCCTGTCCCGCCCAGTTCTGTCCCGTCCCGTTCTGCCCCGCCCCATCCTGTTCCGCCCCGTTCTGTCCCGCCCCATCCTGTTCCGCCCCGTTCTGTCCCGCCCCATCCTGTTCCGCTCCCGTTCTGTCCCGCTCCGTCCTGTCCCGCCCCGTCCTGTCCCCCGTGACCTCCATGTCCCGATCCATCTCGCCCCATCCCCGGCTCACGTCCCTCTGCTGTCCCGCTCCGTTTCAGCCTCTCTCGTTTCTCACCCCCTCACTCAGCTCACGCCCTTTCCTCCTCCTCCCCCCCGCGCCGCGACGACTTCCAGCCCACCCCACCCCGCGTCCCGCCGCTTTGCTCGTCCGCTCCGCGCAGCGCCGCGCGCCACCGCAGGAAACAGTCATAAGCGCGGGCGCGCGGCAGAATGGGCGACGAGCGCGGCGCGCTGGCGCTGCACACACGCGCAGCTCACACGCGTCGCTTGGCGCCCTTCCGTCGCGTTATCAGGCCGGCGCAGGCGGAGGGACGGACAGCCGGGACGGCGGCGCGTGCGACTGGTCAGCGAAGTCCCTGCGATCCCGAATGCAGAAGATGTTCGACGCTAGCTTGTCAGCTAGGTCGAATTCAGTCGCTGTTTGGAGGAAAATTCCTAGCGGCCGGCTGCTCTTATTGGTAGTTTTCCGTTGTCTCCCCTATCAACACCAGGCGAATGCCGGAGCAGTACCGTAACAAACGGGCCACGAACCGCCCGCGATATTTCCTTGATCTTCCTTGTCCTATCCATTCCCCTTACACACACACACACACACACACACACACACACACACACTAATATGTAGTACACATGCCGGGAGACCAGTCTGGCGTTTAGAACTTGTCCCAACTGGGGCAGTGCTCCGCTGGTCGGAGATACCTGGTTGAGGAGAAAACCCCGCTAGTCGACGGTAGGCCGGCGCGGATCTCGCCATCCGGCGGGGAAAAGATCACAGCCACATCCCGAGAAAAAACACGCAACACACTTACGGGACTAATGACCTAAGTAGTTGACGCGCCTGGAATCACGAACAATCAATCAATCCGAATGCAGAACGACAACGGAAACGGTGAACGGTAAGGAAGATAATAAGGGGGCGAATAAATTTCTGTGGCAGACGTTGTGATCATCGTTGGTGAGACAATAAGGAAGGTGTTACGATTGACAGGGGGATGGCGATGAGCGGTAGGATGTGGAGACCGCATGGGGATAGTGAGGTGTGGTGAGACAGTGGGGATGTTAACCAACGGGCCCAGTGGGGTTGGTTTCACAGTAGGTACTAATTTTGGAATTGCAAGGACGATGAGTAACTGGAAACCGAAGATGGGGAGAAACGATGTAACTGTGGAGATGAAAATACAGAAAGCAATGAAACGCGAATGGGGTTGGGCGGTGAGGTCGTTCGGCAGAAAAGATGGCGGGAAAGAAGAGGTGGCGATATACGGGTGGTGCGGCGGCGACGGTGGTGGGGCAACGAGAGTGGTAGGACAGCAAGGGTGGTAGGACAGTGGGGGTGATGGGACAGTGAGGGCGGTGGGACAGCGAGGGCGGTGGGACAGCGAGGGCGGTGGGACAGCGAGGGCGATGAGATAGCGAGGGTGGTGTGATTCTGAGATGGCAAAACAGTGTTACAGAAGAGCGAGTGTAGAGGGACAGTGCAGCTGGTGAGCCAGAGAGGATGGAGAGACAGCAACGAGATTGATCGACGGTGGCCGTAGAATGTTAGGGTCACTAGAGCGACGGCGGTCACGATATTACAGTGACAATAGTTGGGCGACGCAGGGAGATGGCGCAAACCCAGACGCTAGCATCCGGGCGAGGCGAAATGACAGAAGGGAATACGAAGCATCGCTGTGAAACGCGGCGGCAGCGGGGGCGGGGAAGGCGCGGGGAGGGTGCGCGTGGCGGATGCGGGATGTCGAGGGTAAATGCCGCACCGGATGCATCGCCTCCCGCGCCAACGCCTCTCTCGGCTCTGGCGTCGCCTCCGCCACCAACGCCGCCACCACCGCTCTCGCCCCTGAAGCCATCGCCTTTTCGTCCCTCATCACCACCGCCTCCGACGCCGCCTTCGCCGCCGCCTCCGCCACCGCCTCCGTCGCCGCCTCCGCTGCCGCCTCCGCCTCCGCCTCCACCGCCGCCTCCGCCGCCGCCTCTGCCGCCGCCTCCGTTACCACTGCCACCACCACCGCCTCCACCGGCGCCTCCACCACCACCACCACCTCTACCAGCCCTGCCTCCACCCCCGCCACACCCACTTTCGGCCCCGCCCTCGCCTCCTCCATCTCCTCCACAACTCCTCCATTACCTCCTGTGCTTGGGTCACCGCCCACGCCTCCTCCGTGTCCACTACCCTCCAGGCCGCCCAGGTCCCACCGCAACCGCCGCTTCCACCACCTCCAACGCCTTATCTCCCCACCTCCGCCTAAATCTCCCACGCCGCCGCCACCCCTCCCACACCTCCGCAGCCCACGCGCCGAGCACCACGCAAATTGTCTCTCGCAACGACGCCTCTCCCCGCCCCGCCCCGCAGCCTGTTAGCCCACCTGCACCGCCGCCTCCGCTGTCGCCACCACCTCCATTACCATCACCACCGTCACCATCACCCCCTACACCACCACCTCCACCACCGCCTACACTACCGCCTCCACCACCGCCATCGCCGCTTTCGACCCCGCCCTCGCCGTTACCGCCCCCTCCCCCACCTCCGCAGCCCACGCGCTGAGCACCACGCAAATTGTCTCTCGCAACGCCGCCTCTCCCCGCTGCCTGTCAGCACGTGCGCGCACCGTTTGTCTGCGGGAGATCCGCGCGCGTTTCGGACGACTAGTTGCAGCAGCGCTGCGCTGGCGGCGGCGGCGTTTGACGGCTCCGCGACGGCTGAGGTGGCACTCCCGCAGGCGACGAAATCTCTGAAGGGAGGCTGCGATGCGGGGCACTCCGGCCCAATGAACGCGCCGCGCGCGACAGGAAATGCGAATGCGCTCCGCGACGGAGCGCGGCGAGCGAGTGAATGCAGCTGCTGTGTTCGCACTAGATGGTTAGTGGTGGAGATGCTATAAAGTGTGACTAAAGTTTGTTCGGAACTATAAATTTAGTCCTTCTTTACGTCATTTTCGAAGAAATCTACTCTCTCACCGGCTCTTCTTTACTCTCTTCTGAATGGAATCCTCCAAATTTTGCATAATGATGATGATGATCATGATGATATTAATAATAATGATGATATCAGCCATTGAGGGCTCGCCCCGAAGCGTGGCGAGCGAGTGAATGCAGCTGCTGTGTTCGCACTAGATGGTTATGGTGGAGATGCTATAAAGTGTGACTAAAGTTTGTCCGGAACTATAAATTTAGCCTTCTTTACGTCATTTTCGAAGAAATCTACTCTCTCACCGGCTATCCTTTACTCTCTTTTGAACGGAATCCTCCAAATTTTGCATAATGATGATGATGATTATAATAATAATGATGATATCAGTCCATTGAATGCCTAAAAGGAGGGGCCTCCTGTCAAAACACAGGGATGGTTCTGATCATCTCTTTAGGTGAACCATTCCTTAAGAGATTTAGTTTTATCATTACAGTACTACAATCTAGTACCAGGTAGCCTGTACATTGCACTATTTGCTGTTTTAATCCTAACTCAGTTTTCTGATACATTCTAATTTCAATTTAGTTGGTAACTTTGCATTTCACTTCGTTTATACTTTAACTCATATTTTAGTTTTCACACTTACATTTACTTTAGTATTTACACTTGCACTTTTTCACATTGAAAAATTCCTTTCACTAATGCTTTGTGTCATTTGTTTCTCGTGAGCCTTCCATGTTACAGTTTCTTTCGCATAATACAGAACGAATATGTGGTGATGGAGAATGCGAACGTCCATGCGCCAAGAACTGCAGAGAGGAGACGATTTGCCTACGTTAATTGTCTGCTCCGTAGTGAAGTTGAGATATGATGGCTGTATTTGTTATCCCTTTGGAGGAATGTATAGATCACTGCTTCCCGATGACGATAGTAGTGAGCAGTTTTCACGGTATCTGTGATACATTAGCATAAAACATGTGTGGAGGGGCAAGGGTAGAGGATCAGAAACGGGATGTAAATGGAGCAAAGAGAAATATATGACAAACTGAAAGTTATAACAAAATTACTTTCAATTGATATACACAACTTCAAACTTCAACTGGTATGTAACCAACATTTGGAAGTTATAAAATTGCAGACGTTTACCTAAAAATCGTAATTAGTATTGCTCTGGAGTGAGGAGAAAAACTCTTCATTGATATCACACCTAAACGTTAAAAAGATTCTCATGTAACGTTCGGTTCAATTTGACTCAAAACAGTCATCTGCTGCACAATGTAAGAATTAAAAATCAGTCAGGACGATTTCAGCTCGTATAAAAACTAGCAAACGCATTAACTGTTAATTTACTAGAGATGAAGTCACATAATCGCAAAATTCTGTGAAATCACACGGTATCCGTATCAAATAATCTTTGAAATAGAAGAAACAATTCAAATATTCAGTATTCAAAGGAAAAACATCATCAAACCTATAACACGATGTGAGAATGGAAGGAGGGAAGAATTCTCGTACATAAGGTAAGAAAGGGTCAGAAAAACCAACAGTATTATTCACGTAGAGTATTCGGAAAATTCTCTTAATTTTGAAATCAATTAACGTATATCTAAATGAACGCAAGCGGAATAAATAAACGCCATGAATACGTCGTCTGTACACAACCATTATCGGCGCATCCCCGAAACTGCATCGCACACGCGAGTTGCGGTAGACAAAAGCCGCATAGAGCATCTCTGGCGGCGACCCACCGCCCACACACGTTGCACTTCGTGTCGCTAGGATGCGCGCGCGCGCGTTCGCCCGTAATTGAGCAAGAGCTCGGCGGACAACTTTCTCAACCGAGTAAGCAGTTTACCCAATTAACGGATGTTGAAACTAGCGCAATATTGCGCAAGTTGTCGGGACGCGGAGGTAATACCTTTGGCCCGACGCGGGCGCCCCGTCGCGCGGCGCTAAGCGGCGGTTCATCCCGCGCGCGATCGCGACAAGGCCATTACGGGACTCGGCCGCGCGAAGACGCGCACTTCCCATGAGCGAGCGCGGGGTGGGGGCGGGGAGGCCGGCGGCGGAGCCAGGGAAGCGGAGCGCGGCGGCGATCGAGGCGTGCGACGGGTACTGGGGGGCGATCGGGGCTGGGACGGGGTGTGAGGAAGTGATCAAAGCGAGGATCGGTGGTGGGGAGGGGAGGCGGGGATCGGAGGTGGGAATTGGAGGGGAGATGGGGGTCGGAGGCAAAGGGGACGGGATGTGAGTCGGGGACGGGGAGACGGGGACGGGAGTCGGGGACGGGAGTCGGGGACGGGAGTCGGGGACGGGAGTCGGGGAAGTGAGTCGGGGAAGTGAGTCGGGGAAGTGAGTCGGGGAAGTGAGTCGGGGAAGTGAGTCGGGGAAGTGAGTCGGGGACGGGAGTCGGGGAAGTGAGTCGGGGAAGTGAGTCGGGGAAGTGAGTCGGGGAAGTGAGTCGGGGAAGTGAGTCGGGGAAGTGAGTCGGGGAAGTGAGTCGGGGAAGTGAGTCGGGGAAGTGAGTCGGGGACGGGAGTCGGGGACGGGAGTCGGGGAAGTGAGTCGGGGAAGGTGAGTCGGTGTTACAAATCGCGCTGAGAAACTCAAAGCGGCAACACCGAACCAACGCCACGCCGAGCCGACACCGCTCCGGCAACAGCGTGCAGGAGGGTGGCGTAAAAATCCGTTACTGTGTTCGCAGGCAGTGTTTGGCAGGCAACCGCCGAGGCCACATGTTTCAAGCGAGCCCGTGCGCTCACAATTTACGTAAACCATTGTTCTCATCGGTATTTTGTACAAAACGTGTCATAGTCAGTCAACGTGTCAAACTTCAACTACAGTAAATGTTTCAATCATATCCAAATTGTGTTGTGACCACATACTAAGTACTGTGCGTGTGCATCAACTTCAAAACGAAGCAGAACGGAAAGAACAACTGAAAACTTCTCATCTTGAAATCAAGAATCACGATTGTATGTTAATTTTAAGTATCATAACATGTTGTACATCAAAGAAAAGTAAGTGTTATTTTTGTAATTTATATGTTCATTTGCCATTCAGATTCATGTAGTAAAGTCAATTTAAACTGCAAATATCACTTATTTAGTTATTACCATTCACTTCCTCATTTCTTTACAAAGTCATTATGTTTTTATCTGAAAACTCACTGTATCAGAACTACCAGAGATGAACCCAGTAACCAAATTCAATTCCTATCATTGGTCACATGGCCACAATTGCAATTTAAGCAAAACAAACATCATTAATCCTACTATTCAAATAAGAGTATTATTGTTCCAAAACAAATGCATTTTAGATAAAAAACATTGGTCCTCCTGGCATCGGATGTGAATCAGATATCATTATATTCAGTGAATGGCAGTAATCATAACGAAATAATTCCACTGAGATTTCACATCAGAGTGTTTTACAATGTGCATGTAGTATTCAAGACAACAGTACAGTGTTCATTACTATTCATGAAACTATTCAGTTAACATGTTAAAAGTGTTACAACTCACATGCATACAATACCAAATCATAATCAGTGTTCAGTAACATTTATTTGTGATAATAATTTCATGTCAAGGTGTTTCTATAATTTATGTATGTACATTTTTCAATCCAGCAGTATAGTATTCATTAGTATTCTTTAAAAGTGGCAAGTAACATTTATCGGTAAATGAAGGGTCATGTCAAAGTGTTTTTATAATTTATGCATGTATAATCTTCAAGTCAGCAATATAGTGTTCATCACCATTCATTAAACTAATCAGTCAACATTTAAAGTTGCAATTCACATGCATACAATATCAAAGTACATGAACAGTGTTTACTAACTTTATTTATGACTGAGGTTTCATGTCAAATGTTCATTTATAAGTTATACATGTACAGTTTCAATTCAGCAGCATAGTGTTCATTAGTATTTAGTAAACTTCAGCATGTAACATTGATTTGTAAGTGAGGTGATGTTAGATTAAGGCAAGTTATTTGAACGTGTTATCAGTGTTATAAGGTATCAGACTAACAGTTATCAGTGTTATCAGAGGTAAAGTGTCAACAAGGTGTCCCCTGATAGACAAGCAGTAATTCAACTTATTAACAAACATTATTAAACATCAGACATTATTTACATTCAGTACTTCTTCGGGGGCAGTACAGAAGGTGATTTAAATCATTAAAACAATTAGTGTAGAAATACTAAAAACACTGTGGTCAAAATGTCGAAGGCAGAAAGACTAGCTAGGAAAAATCTTGTTGATAGGCGAAACGTAGCACTTCAGATTTTCAAAAGTAAATGCACGTGGTTGCATAACTTTACCATCATAGATGAAAACTCACATTACAAGTTAATCAATCTATTAACTAATCTCAAAGAATCGTGGAACGAACTCAAAGTGGCTCAAGAATCTCTTGTTAGTGATGATGAACTTACCATAGAACAGTTTCTACAACTAGAAAATGAACATATTGACCTTATAACAGAAGTTGAACTACGCATAAAAAACTCACCATTCGATAGGCAGACATCAAACACTCCACCCCCAACTGTGCCAACTAATTCAAGCATGCTTCCACTCAATGAAGTTCATTTAGGATTACGACTTCCAGCATTGCAAGCACCAACTTTCAACGGTGAATTTTCACAGTGGACAAAATTTAGAGATATATTCAATAAACTAATCCATGAAAATGTACATTTGACCAATGTAGAAAAATTTCATTACTTGGAAAATGCTCTCACAGGCGAAGCTCAATCAATCATTAGCAATCTAACCAACACTTCAGAAAATTACCAAGTAGCATGGCAACTAGTGAATGAAAGATACAACAATCCTCGTAGATTAGCCTCTTCGTACATAGCTAATTTTGAATGTCCTCCAGCAATTAATTTAAAGGAACCCCATTCAATTCAGAGATTCTCAGATCATTACATGGCCAATTACAAGGCATTGCAAGCATTAACGTTACAAGTACCGGCAATCGAACTTATGGTCATCCACCGTATGTTAGCTCATTGCCCACCAGAAATAGCTAGAGAATGGGAGAAACAGGTAGCAACTAACGCCAATCCAGCAATTCAGGACATGCATAACTTTCTTGAAAGATTGTTCCGAATCGAAGAAAATTCCTTATCAAACCCGGGAATCATCCAACGACATCCAAACAGTGGGTCAGGAACCAAGATTACCGGCGAACTTTCAAAATTCGCAAAATGCCCATATTGCAAGGAATCACATTCAATTTTTCAATGTCAATCATTTAAATTACTAAATCCAGTGGACAGGCTAGCGCACATGAAAAAGAATCGACTTTGCTACAATTGCCTAAGAGCTAATATTGTAAATCATACCTGCAGTACAGCGAAATGCAAAACGTGTAACAAAAATCATCACACTTTGTTGCATGACTCATTTATAAAGAATTCTATCTTTCTTAACGTAGCAAAAACGTGCTACTGTACATCCAACAATCCAGACTCAGAGAAATTACCAGTCTCTCCTTCAGAAGGTTCAATGTCTTTAGGAGGAACAATTAGTCAAAATCATCAGCAACCACAACAAATCATGGCATGTCAAGCAGGATCATCAATCAAACCAACAATATTGCCAACTGTTAGGTTGCTTGTTTTAGATCAAAACAATGAGGCTCACGAGGTGTGCGCTTTGTTAGATAGCGGAAGCAATTGTAATTTGATAACGCAACAATTAGCCAACCAGCTCAAGCTAGCAACAAAACCAACAAAGCTTACTATCCAAACGATTACAGACAATGAAACTGAAGCATCATCCATAGTTAACGCAAAAATTCGATCAAAATTCTCATCATGGTCCTCAGAAAATACATATGTTGTAGTCAACAAGATCGCAAAACAGCTACCTTCAACCAACATCAACATTTCAAGATGGATAATACCCGAAAACATACTGATTGCAAATCCAACGTTTCACAAACCAACAATGTAGATATGTTGTTAGGAGCAGACATCACGGCACATGTCTTCATTCCCGGCAAGTGGACGCATCCCAAGCTACCATCATTAATCAACACAGTATTCGGCTGGACGTTCATGGGAAGCTATCAACCAGAAGAACAACAAAGGGAACCATTAATTTCCAACTTTATTGATTCACAACAAGTAAAAGATGAATTAACGCGGTTCTGGGAATTGGAAGAACTATCATCTGAAGCCATGCATTCTCCGGAAGAAATTTTCTGCGAAGAACATTTCAAAGCTACCACAAGCAGAGATGAAACGGGCAGATACATCGTTTCACTTCCAATCAAGCCAACAGCTCCAGAATTAGGTGATTCGCGGAAACAAGCTTTACAACGATACGAAGCATTAGAGAGAAAATTTGAGCACAATGCTCAATTCGCAACAATGTACAAAGATTTCATGAATGAATATAAAGAGCTTGGACACATGCAGCCAGCTCCTCCAATCAACACAAATGAACGGAATTTCTTCTTACCTCATCACGGAGTCATAAAGGAACAATCAAGCAGCACAAAATTGAGAACTGCCTTCGATGCCTCCGCAAAAACGTCAAATAAGGTTAGCCTCAATGACATCTTGGCAGTAGGACCAGTGGTACAACCAGACCTATTAAATATTCTGCTGAACTTCGAATGTGGCCGGTTGGATATTCCGCGGACATCATCAAAATGTATCGACAAATAATAATGAATCCATCTGATAGAAATCTTCTGAGAATATTTTGGAGACCGAATCCTCAAACTGCAATTCAAGAATTTCAATTATCCACGGTGACATATGGTACCGCATGTGCACCATACCAAGCAACTAAAACATTAAATCAATTAGCCGACGATGAAGCAGCTGACAATCCAATCATTCATGAAAAAATCCAAAACTGTTTCTACGTAGATAACATACTCACAGGAGCCAACTCACCTGAGGAAGCAATTGAACATTATCAAGAATTAACCAAAGTTCTAGACAAAGGTGGTTTTCATTTGCACAAATGGCCATCAAATCTCAACAATTGATGGATATCATTCCAAACGAAAGTAAAGAAGTTCAAACGTCAACAATTCTCACAGAAGGTGTAAGTACATTGGGATTAACGTGGAACATCGCTGATGACGAATTGCATTTAGTTGCAGCAACCAACAAATCTCAAATTCTCACCAGTTCACAAAACGAATGGTACTTTCCTGCATTGCAAAATGTTATGATCCTATTGGTCTTGCAGCACCAGTAATCATTCAAGCAAAAATGTTATTGCAAAAAATATGGAAAACGAAGATTGAATGGGACGACTTATTAACGCCAGAATTACTCATCGAATGGAAACATATATTCAATGATCTACAAAACATGAATCAACTAACAGCTCCAAGAAGTGTACGAAAGGATCAAGACACAACAGAAATTCAAATCCATGGATTTGCAGACGCCAGTTTATCAGCATACGGAGCTTGTTTGTACGTACGAACAACCACTGAGAAGGGAAAGGTACAATGCAATCTGCTCGTCGCCAAATCAAGAGTCACTCCAGTACGAGAACGAGCAATATCACATTTGGAATTGTGCGCAGCACTACTATTAGCGCGACTAGTCAAAAAGGTAGTGCCAAGATTACCAATAGTCGTCAATCGAATACATCTTTATTCAGACTCTACTACAGTTTGTGCATGGATAAAGTCACCTCATAAAAAACGAATACCGTTTGTGACTATAAGAACGTCAGAAATTCAAGAACTCACCAATCATTGTAAGTGGCATCACATCACATCTAATCATAATCCAGCTGATCTCATTTCACGAGGAACTCAACTATCTCAACTAAGAGACAACCAACTGTGGTGGCAAGGACCGTCCTTTCTTTTGCAGAATTCTCACCCAAAGATCATCACTACGCTTCTAATAGCAAATCTTACTGTCTGCACCCATGATTCGGGGGCAGCAGACTTCTTAATCAGGGAAACATCGAATCAATTACTGCAACTGATTGAAAATTGCTCAAGCTACAACAAGGTTCTAAGAAGCATCGCACTGTGTGTACGCTTCATTCACAACTTAAGGTACCCAAAGGCTCGCATCAATCCACCCATATTGCCGGCACAATTGCAAGAAGCGGAAGAAATTATCTGTAAGATAGTTCAAAATCAAATTTACAAACAAGAATTGACAGCACTAAAGGCTAACAAGCCCATCCATCATCAAAGTAAAATCAAGTCATTAGCTCCAGAACTACATACTGATGGATTATTAAGAGTAGGAGGAAGACTAGACAACACCATCTTCCATTCAATACCAAACATCAAATCATTCTCCCATCAACTCACCGACTATCAAAATTATTGATTCGACAAGTGCATCTACAACTACTTCATGCAGGAACGCAATCAATTATGTCACAGATTCGTCAAAAATTTTGGATCCCATCTCTTAGACGCACTACAAAAGGTGTCATCAGATCATGCATACCATGTTTCAAACAATCTAACTGAAACCACAACAATTAATGGGCCAGCTTCCAGCTCCAAGAGTAACTGTTTCACCAGCCTTCTCGCATTGTGGAATAGACTACGCAGGTCCAATTACTACTAGATTGGGAACACCCAGATCGAGAAAATTTACCAAAAGTTACATTGCTGTTTTCATTTGTCTAGCAACAAAGGGAGTACATCTAGAAGTAGTATCGGATCTAACTTCAGAAGCATTCTTAGCTGCATTCTTTCGAATGACAAATCGACGAGGCATTCCGTCTCACATGTATTCTGACAATGCAACGACATTCAAGGGAGCGTCAAAGCAATTAAAAGAGCTACTGTGCTTCCTGGAAAACAAAATAATACAACATCAAATACAAGACGCTACTGCGCATTTAAAGGTCACGTGGAACTTCATTCCCCCACGCAGTCCTCATTTTGGAGGAATATGGGAAGCAGCAGTCAAAAGTTTCAAAAGAATATTCATACCTACAGTGGGTAATCGAATTCTTAATTACGAGGAACTAACTTCATTAGCATGTGGAATAGAAGCAATACTAAATTCACGACCGTTGGTTCCACTAACTGAGGATCATCAAGATTTCAATTATTTATCACCAGCCATCCTATTAAATCAAAGGCCATCTCTACTTGTATCATCAAAAGATTCAGAAATCAAATTAGACCACATTTCAAGATGGAAGAAAATACAAAACTTAACACAAATATTTTGGAAACAGTGGTCCCAAGATTACATCTTAACCTTACAAAGGAGGAATAAGTGGCATTCATCTCATCCCAATCTCACGGAAGACACAATAGTACTCCTTAAAGAAGACAATTTACCACCAGCAACATGGAAGTTAGGAAGAATAAGCAAAACGTACCAGGAAGAGACGGAAAAGTAAGAGTAGTCGACGTCACTACAACATCAGGAATCTACAAGCGCAGCATTAGCAACATTTGTCCTTTACCACAAGAAACCCAAGACAGCCATTTGTAACACGCGATTCGTAACAATAATCGATTTTTCAGCGCTACGCACTGACGGGGGCAGCATGTTACAAATCGCGCTGAGAAACTCAAAGCGGCAACACCGAACCAACGCCACGCCGAGCCGACACCGCTCCGGCAACAGCGTGCAGGAGGGTGGCGTAAAAATCCGTTACTGTGTTCGCAGGCAGTGTTTGGCAGACAACCGCCGAGGCCACATGTTTCAAGCGAGCCCGTGCGCTCACAATTTACGTAAACCATTGTTCTCATCGGTATTTTGTACAAAACGTGTCATAGTCAGTCAAACGTGTCAAACTTCAACTACAGTAAATGTTCAATCATATCCAAATTGTGTTGTGACCACATACTAAGTACTGTGCGTGTGCATCAACTTCAAAACGAAGCAGAACGGAAAGAACAACTGAAAACTTCTCATCTTGAAATCAAGAATCACGATTGTATGTTAATTTTAAGTATCATAACATGTTGTACATCAAAGAAAAGTAAGTGTTATTTTTGTAATTTATATGTTCATTTGCCATTCAGATTCATGTAGTAAAGTCAATTTAAACTGCAAATATCACTTATTTAGTTATTACCATTCACTTCCTCATTTCTTTACAAAGTCATTATGTTTTTATCTGAAAACTCACTGTATCAGAACTACCAGAGATGAAACCCAGTAACCAAATTCAATTCCTATCATTGGTCACATGGCCACAAATGCAATTTAAGCAAAACAAACATCATTAATCCTACTATTCAAATAAGAGTATTATTGTTCCAAAACAAATGCATTTTAGATAAAAAACAGTCGGGGAAGTGAGTCGGGGAAGTGAGTCGGGGAAGTGAGTCGGGGAAGTGAGTCGGGGAAGTGAGTCGGGGAAGTGAGTCGGGGGAAGTGAGTCGGGGAAGTGAGTCGGGGAAGTGAGTCGGGGAAGTGACTCGGGGAAGTGAGTCGGGGAAGTGAGTCGGGGAAGTGAGTCGGGGAAGTGAGTCGGGGAAGTGAGTCGGGGAAGTGAGTCGGGGAAGTGAGTCGGGGAAGTGAGTCGGGAAGTGAGTCGGGGAAGTGAGTCGGGGAAGTGAGTCGGGGACGGAGTCGGGGACGGGAGTCGGGGACGGGAGTCGGGGACGGGAGTCGGGGACGGGAGTCGGGGACGGGAGTCGGGGACGGGAGTCGGGGACGGGAGTCGGGGACGGGAGTCGGGGACGGGAGTCGGGGACGGGAGTCGGGGACGGGAGTCGGGGACGGGAGTCGGGGACGGGAGTCGGGGACGGGAGTCGGGGACGGGAGTCGGGGACGGGAGTCGGGGACGGGAGTCGGGGACGGGAGTCGGGGACGGGAGTCGGGGACGGGAGTCGGGGACGGGAGTCGGGGACGGGAGTCGGGGACGGGAGTCGGGGACGGGAGTCGGGGACGGGAGTCGGGGACGGGAGTCGGGGACGGGAGTCGGGGACGGGAGTCGGGGACGGGAGTCGGGGACGGGAGTCGGGGACGGGAGTCGGGGACGGGAGTCGGGGACGGGAGTCGGGGACGGGAGTCGGGGACGGGAGTCGGGGACGGGAGTCGGGGACGGGAGTCGGGGACGGGAGTCGGGGACGGGAGTCGGGGACGGGAGTCGGGGACGGGAGTCGGGGACGGGAGTCGGGGACGGGAGTCGGGGACGGGAGTCGGGGACGGGAGTCGGGGACGGGAGTCGGGGACGGGAGTCGGGGACGGGAGTCGGGGACGGGAGTCGGGGACGGGAGTCGGGGACGGGAGTCGGGGACGGGAGTCGGGGACGGGAGTCGGGGACGGGAGTCGGGGACGGGAGTCGGGGACGGGAGTCGGGGACGGGAGTCGGGGACGGGAGTCGGGGACGGGAGTCGGGGACGGGAGTCGGGGACGGGAGTCGGGGACGGGAGTCGGGGACGGGAGTCGGGGACGGGAGTCGGGGACGGGAGTCGGGGACGGGAGTCGGGGACGGGAGTCGGGGACGGGAGTCGGGGACGGGAGTCGGGGACGGGAGTCGGGGACGGGAGTCGGGGACGGGAGTCGGGGACGGGAGTCGGGGACGGGAGTCGGGGACGGGAGTCGGGGACGGGAGTCGGGGACGGGAGTCGGGGACGGGAGTCGGGGACGGGAGTCGGGATGGCAGGCGAGGATGGGGGCGGGGATTAGGATCGAGGAGCGAGGAAGATCAGGAGGAGCGAGGCGGGAAGTGAGGCGAGCAACCGCGCGAGGAGCTGCGACCAATGCACAGCACGCGGAGAGCGAGGTAGGGGCAGAAGGCGGGGCGAGGAGCGGGGTAGGGAGCGGGTAAGGACGGGGACGAGGTAAGTGTCTTTTGATCATGAATTTGGGCTGGAATTGGGTGAAAGGGATGGGGAGGATCCTGAGGTAAGACGCAGGGCGGAGAGCGGGGTAAGAATAGCAACAGAGCAAGGCCGTAAGCGGAGTAATGTGGGAACGAAATAGCGGGGAGGAATAAGTGGAGGAGCGGGGATGAGGTGGGATGGAGATGAGAGGGGGCAGAATTGAGAACCGGAACGGTCGGGGAGCAAGGACTAGAATGAAGCGTGTAGCTACACCGGAAGCGAGACGGATAATAGCGTGGGTAGCGGGGATGGGATTGGGATAGGGATCGGAGCGGGGATCGAGGCGGGGAGTGAGAGCGGGGGTCGGGAAGAGCGGGCTGCTGCTGAGGGCTGCGGTGCGGGTGATGGTTAGGAGGTGTGAAGGGGAGGGAGTGGCGTAATGCCGCGCTGTCGGCCCAATTACCGGAGGCTGCGCGTAAATCAGGGAAATGAGCGCCGGAGCCGTTCGGCGCATGCGCACAAGCCACACGTCGCAGCGCCACTAGCGGCGGAGTTCCGAACTCGGGTGCACGGAGGGAGGCGCCGGGATTTACTGGCGGAAGTGAATGCGCGAGAGCACCAAGGACGAAGGAAGATGAAAGGCTTCAGCCAGGGTCGCATTCTGAGGACCCATGGACGGAGGGAGACCTTCTTGGAAATGTCAAGTTTCAAATGTCTAATTCTCGTGAGTTGCGACTGGGTGGGGTATCGCCATAGATAATTACGTTGTTTATCTATTTATTGGGTTACATATGTGTTGAGTAATCAAATAAAATAGTACTAGAATAACTATTATTTTAAATCTGGCAAGAACGGGTATTATTTCTTCTCTTGACCCAAATGACTTTCAGCACGAGATTAATTCAACTAGTTCCAAAAGTCACGATGTTCTTATTGAAAACGTTTGTCATGTTCGTCTTCATTCTGGCCTCTGGCAATCTGAAGGTTCCAGTCAATTGGAAACTTCTTTAAAGTCTTCCTTGACGTCAACGTATCAGATACTTTGTTTTTCTTTTTAAATAAAAATATTCTACTTCATTTTATAATCACTATATTCATTTTTACTCTCTCGCACTTAAGAAGGTACGCCTTAAGAAGAGAAAGTTATGTAATGCTGCGGAAAGAAGCTGCGAATTTTCGGTAGAAAAACTTTTATTGCCGGAACCCGGCAACGAAAAAGTGGATAAATCCAGTTGCTAAATTTAGAAAAACAAAACCTCAAACACGTGGTGTAGTCAGAATCCACGTTCTGTGGGTCTTTGATGCCAAAAAATCGAACGACGGCAAAACGTCTGTCTGTCCGTCTGTGAACAATGCTAGCGGTAAAAACCGTTCAGCCGATTTTCTCCAAAATTGATATTCCCCAATTGATCTGGCTGATGTCATTTAATTTGAAACATATTTTAATTTTGGGGGTACCTTACATGAAGCCACTGGGACATTTTCAAAAAAATGACTCCATCGTTTTTGATTAAATTTCGTTGTTGGATAGTGTAAAGGATCTTTAAGTGAATGGTAGACTCTTCGTTGAAAAGTTTTTTCTTAATGAAATGAGTACATCAAAAATAGTTCTTCAAAAGAGGCCAAATTCAATATTTCGAATAAATGAGTATTTTTGCATAATTGTATATGAAACATAGACGCCTTTGAAGCCATTTTAAAAAGTTTTCTTAGAATCGGCTTGAAATTTGGTCTTTCATTTTTATCCTCATATATAGCAAAGAACTGAAAAGATAGATGTGATGGTCCTATTTTCCGCGCACTCTGCATTTTTGAAAATTGCAAAAAATCTCATAATTGTAAATTTGAATTTCGCGTGCTTCATTTCAGGCGTTGCCAGTTCGGAAAATAGCAACACAGAGGTTCCAGAATTCTTCGAATTCATCCCTTTGTTGTTGGTTATGATTATTGTGTGTTGTAGATAATAATCTTATAAAAGGAAATAGATTGAAGTAAGGTAAGAAATTTTAACTTAAAACTAGCAAACACACTTCTGTATTTTTAGATGTTTTAATCGCTGATTATAATATTAAAAATTGAAAGCACACTTCAAATAATTCTTGCTTTTCTGTACTCTGTTCCGTCAGCACTGTAACACTTAATTCATGTTCGTTTCACTTTTACGAGTAACGAATGACTTGTCTTCCTGACAATGGAGGTAAGTGCAGATAAGCACGAGAGGCAATACGACTTCTGCAAGTTAAAACTGAGTTTTCAGTATGGCAGAAATGGCAATATTTTAATATTACGTAACTATTTTCAATCATTCAAGAAAGTGTGCTGTAAAATCTCTAGTTTTATTATTATTGTCTTCTAATTTCTCATTCCTCTACACTCATCACGAGTATGTAACTGCTCTACAAAAATTTTAAATGAGGTGTTAGCAAGTTACCAACTAGAAATATTATGGCGTCCTCTCTTTTTCAGAGGACAAGCTAGTCTGAGCATAGCTAGATCCACCTAGTGACGGCCCCAACTAGAATTTTCTCTAGTTCTCTACTACTGATGAGAGCAGCCGGCTGCAAGAATTCTCCTCCAGACAGCGACTGAATTCGACCTAGCTGAAAAGAGTGTCGGAAATCCTGCCATCTTCGGGAGTGGAACCCTAGGACTTCCCGGTCAGACGGACTGCAGCGACATCAGTTGATGCACTGAGCTAGCTCTTCAGGTCTCAACGTGAAAATCAAAAACTTGGTAGAAACACAGGTACAGGAAATTCTGGTGGAGGTGCCGCACGAGCGCACAGGAGAGGTGCGGTCGCAGGACGAGGGAAGTAGTTCGCGGCGGGCAGAGAGCGAGGTGAGGTGTCGGGGTCTCGGATCGCGCCGCCAGCGCCGTGCAAGCGCCATGTAGAGCGGGGGGGGGCGGAGCAGGTTGCGCGTGCGAGACAGGGGTCAAAGCAGGTGGGAGGGAGAAAGTTGGCGGAGCAAGGCGGCGGTGAGCGGTGTGAAAGGACGCGAGTGGAGGGTAGGTTCGGGACTGACGGCGTGGAAGGGAAGGACATGTGGACGCGGGTGTGGGAAGGGACGAATCGGCTGGGCGGGGCAGAGGAGCGATGACGGGTGTGAGGGCGGAGGGGCAGGGTGGGGATGGTAAAGGCGGGGCCGATTATAGGAGCGGCTGACTGGGCGGGGCGGGGTGGATGGCGGGGATTCTGAGCGGGGCTGGCTGGGCAGGGTTGGATGGGCGGGGATGCTGAGCGGGGCTGTCTGGGCCCTGCTAGCTGGGCGGGATTGGCAGGGCGGGGCTCGCTGGGCGGAGCTGGCTGAGCGGGGCTGGCTGAGCGGGGCTGGCTGGGCGTAGCTGGCTGGGACGGGGTGTCGGGACGGAGCCGGCAAGCCGTGGCGGACGGGGCAGGCGGGCGGACGAGGGGACGGGGCTGGCGTGGCGGACGGAAACAGCAGGGCGGGTGGGTCGAAGCGGACCTGGCGGGAGAGATCTTACAGGGCGGGCGGGATAGCATTGGCGGGCTAGGGAGGGGGGGCGGGGCGTGGGCGGGAGGCGGGAGGCGGGGGCGTGGGGCGTGGGGAAGCAGCAGCGGCGCGGAAGCGCGACGTAATTAACTCGGAGGAGTCGGTGGCGCGCGGCCTCCAGGTCGCAGCCTCGCCGCCCTGGCCCGCACCGCCCGCGCTGCCTTGCTGCATTCCCGTGTCGCGCTCCTCACGTGAAATTGCTCGCCACGACGCTGCCGCCGCCGCCGCCGACTTTGCAGCCAACGCGGCGCGCCCAGCCCCGTTCGCCACCAACGCCCCAGCCATCGACCACTTCTCCCACCTTGCGTTTCCCCAATTCAGACAATGTATGAGGGGGCTTCTGACATGAAACAGCTAGCTGCATTTTTTGTGGTTGTTATTGAAGGTCGCGTCAACTACAAGGTTATTAACGACCACTATTGGATTTACCGATATGGTATGAGAACGAAACAATATGGTGATGATAGAGGGTGAAAGGACGAACACATACAACCATGCCCGACGCGGGTCTCGAAACCGCGACCCCTCGGTCCGAGAACACTACGGCACCACTGCCTAAACGATCTCGGCCACGGGGCAGACAATTAGCTGAATTTATTTATTGTAAAACTATTTAATATAAACATTTCTTTCAATTTTCACACATTAATTTAATGTAAACTACCAAAGTTTATAGCGGCGAGTGTTAAGATAACGTTTTATGGCTAAAACGTGGTAGTGATCCGTATACCGATATGTTGACCATGAACGGGTTTGAAGTGCCTGACGGAATCAAATCCGTAGTTCCATACTCTTTGATCAGTGGTTTAGGTGGTTACCCTGATCGGTTCTTACCTTCTCCTTACCCCTTTCTCTATCCTTGGGGGTCTGGACATGAGCTGATCGCCTATCGTGTTATGGCTCTCTGATCTAGAAAAGTTCCTAGAAGCCTCGGAGATCCGGAATACGCAGAAGTTGTGCAGGCACTTGGTGACTTGTTTAGGGATAACCGGAGTAAAATAATATTTACGAAATAATTATCGAAGACATCTTATTACAATTCGAGCTTGGGGAATTTCAAAGAGGATCTATGGAACAAGCTCAATAACCAGTTGAGCATGCAATAAGATGTAATGTTACGAATGACGTTCAACGTTTTATTTACTTTGTAAAATTCGAGTGAACTATATTTATCGTTTACGTTTGACCATTTATCTTGTGAAATGTGATAGACTGATGCTAACAGACGATGAGGCCATGTATTATTAAAAGAATTATGCTTAAACGATGGTGTGACGGTTAGCGTGCCGGACTGTCGTACCCAAGTTCGCGGGTTCAAACCCGATCGAAGCCGTGGATTTTTAAGGGCTAAAAAATCCTTCGTACGCCTTCCGCGGAGGGGAAGTAAAGCCGGCTGGCCCATGTTAGTAGATTTACTTGCATGTAAAAGATCCTCAAGCCTAAATGACGCCTCTGAGCTAAATTCAAATCGCCTGTTTCGTCGCCCGAGATAATACCTTCTTTCTCCGCTAGGTGAAAGGAGCGTAGCGAAATTTGCGTGGTCAGACGGAAGAGCGGGCCTGATGGCCCGAGTCTCGCCACGTAAAATAAGGCATTAACTAACTAACTAAACACTTTTCTGTTTGGTAATGAAACTCATCATTCTTATTAATTTTGAAACTGGTCATTAAAATCGTTCAAACTGATCATCACTTGTGTTCTAAAAAACAGAAACTACTTCAAAAAAGTCAAAATTTAATGTTGGTAGATCTTTGCAGTACTTCACCTTCTCTATTACAAAGTTTTGAACTTAAACCTTACTAGTACTGGAGTAAGAAAACATTCATCATGTGAACAAATGTCCATCTAATATGTATCCAGTATAATAATGATGTGTGTGTTTGTCTTAAATGATGACAAAGGGAAAATGCCACTTGCTTGAAAAAGTTACTTCGTAAAACTGGTACGGCGCAGAAGTTCGACTATTTCATCGGTTTCAAAGTGTCGACTATTTCATCGGTATCAAAACGTCAGATGCTGGGGATATGGTAAGTTGAATTGAGAAGTAGTCTTTAACATCATCGAAGGAAATACATTTTTTGATCGGATAAAAACAAAAACTCAAATTTGTGTACTGGAAACGGAATAGATCTGGAGTAGTATCCTTTTTAAAATATTCCGGATTACAAATAGAGGTAATGAAACACGACAGTTATCTATTGAATTCAAACGAAACTATATTTTGTTAACTACTACTGGGGCCGTATTCAATTTCTGACGAATGGTTGTGAATGTTCTCTTCTTTTTACACCAAGTATATCAGTTATACTCGTATATGTAGGACAGGAATCTACCAACTAGTTTTTGCAATGTACCACAGTTTTTCCTGAGAGCACTGGATACAAGTATAATATCAGAACTCAATATTTCGTTACCTTTGTGGTGCACGTTTTATAATACTCTGCATCTGTTCGCTGTGATGATTTTCGTACTTGCACAGCTAGATACGAAACGTATATTCCTGAATCTATTTCGTAGTCGTATCGTTACTAGTTCCCAATGTTTTCTCATGTATTGAGTCTTCGTATGCTTCGTTGGGCGAGCACATGTAGAGACAATGTTACCTAGTGTAATATGTCAATTAATGTGATTGACAAGGCAGTCAGCTCTAAGAATGGAATCAAGGTTTGAAGTATCATTTACAGTGAATGTTTTCATTGCGATATTTTTAACTGTCATCAACCATACAATCTTTTCGTACATTTCCCGTTTCAGACGTGTCGTATATTCCCTCTTCGGTGACACAACAACTACATTACAATACTAAATTCGGAAGGTAATTTGATTGCGTGCACACAAAATACAAACACCAAGTCGGGTCGTGACCGTCACCGTTAGTAGCATATTGTTTATTGTGATTCCTAACTAGACCTTTTTCAATCATATGAAAATAATTAGTTATTTGGTAAATCGTTCATTAAGATATTGGTAAGAAATTAATATGGATCGACAAATTATGGAATCAAGAGGCGAGAGAAACAAGAAATCTTGTGAAAATCCGCCAAAAACTCGTGACTATCACAAATTCCACACCGGTCAACAGGGAGCTAACGCAGGTACCCAGAGGTGGAGAGGAGATCTAGTATGTAGATCTTGGCTGCCAGGTTACGGATAGTGGCACTACTGTCGGTAGCTTCCCTGGGTGAGTTTCATTTCTGTCGTGCATCCATTGTACGACATTCTTCCAGCCTCCTTTCGGCGCTTCACGCGTCCTCGATTCCACCTCAGAATCAATTTCACTTCCCCCACTAGCACCACTTTGCCACGATGCAGCTACTGCCATGTCCTTATTCTTTTGCACTGCATGTCACTCCACTGTTAACTCTTCCTCTACTTTTGCTTCATCAATCACAACCACATCCCTCCTCTCCTCTTTTCTTCTCCTCCGCCTCAATCTGTATTCTGCTTTTCCTTTTCTTCCTCCTCTTTTATCTACTTTTCCTCCATCTGAGCCACTTCCTCACTCTTCATGTCTCTCCTCGTTTCCACCTCTGCTTCTGTTCTTTCCATTCCTCATTATTTTTCTTCTTTCTGTTTCTTTCCCGCCTCTTTCTACTCATTATCACATTTTGCTACTCTTATTTCTTCT
>JAHLJT010009436.1:32823863-32897024 GCA_031308135.1 Acheta domesticus
TGTTTTAAATATGTTGCGTCTGTATTGACGCAACGCGTCTCCAAACCCCTAGTCGGGCGTTGAGCGCTTGCTTTACTTATTTAAGGAATAATCCTCATTAGTTAGGACTGTCCAGTCTCGACTCAGTCAGTTGTCAGGAGGACCGCCAGATTCGCACATCTCTCTCTTACGCGCTCCTGCGTCATTACTCAACGGCCAGAATTGGAAGGAATAGGAAAGTGGTAGGATTTACCGACACTTCACAGAGGTTGGACTAGCACTTGTAAAGCAGCCAAAGACGTTTTGTCGAAAATTGTATTTTGGCATACAATTTTTACTGAAATTATATGTTGCATAGATACAAGATTGCTTTATGTAAATCGCGAATGCCGAAGTTCGGGGCCTAGTCCCCAAATTGGAAATGCATAGAGAAGCGTCAGCTGAGGTATATTTGAGGTTACATTAGATTCGGTGGTGTCGTGTAAATGGAAATTTACGATTGACGCAGATGAACTCGCACTACATCTCTTGTCTCCCAGTAACTTTAAAAACATCCCATCAGCAGTCTCGTTCTTGTGTCTGATCACGTAATATACGCTATTTCTAGTCATCGTAACGTACTCCACAATCCTTTTGCCATCTCGTGTGAGCTATTATTATTGCACCTGGCTAAAACCCGAAGTATGCGTTGAAGCTGTTTCTACTTACGGACTTTATCCATCTGTTGTGAATAACGTTAATATCAACCAATTTATTCACGTATTAGCCAGATTTGGCCACAAGCCTTAACACATGTCAGATGAAAAGGAAATGAAATAGTTGGCAAATTTTGTTTCTATATATTTCCTTTCATCTCCTTTGATCACTATGTGTACTACACGTTTTTTAATAATCGCAATTAATATTTGGTGAACAAGCTGATAAGTCAATTGAAATGGGAAAATTATACTGGATTTTTGTAACTTGGGATAAGATTATTGAATTCTTGTAACACTTCCCTACATAGGTTTGTAATCAAATAAGTTCGATTTCTTCTAGAATTAAGTAATTTGCAATAAGTGTAATGTAATAATTATATTAAGTAATTTGTAATATTAAGTAATTGCAATAAATATATTAAGTAATTTTCAATAAGAATTACGTAATAACAATTTGATGCGTACTTGCAAATCTTTCATAAATTTTGTAAGATCATAAACTCTACAAATGTGAGATTTTTGATTAGTAGCGATGTAACATATATGAACATGAAATAAGTTAATTTATATATTTATTCTCGCAAAAAACAGATATTAAATCAACACAGAAAAGCACGATACTTTGCTCTGCAGTAATATTTAATTTCCATGAGGTATCTGCTTATTCGCCAAAGACAAATATATATTCTTTTGAAATAGTACAATATCTTTGGAAGTACCTATGTTGAACTATCAAAACCATAAAAACTATTTGATCTTTCTATCTGTGCCTGATTTATTGAGTATTATTTCTGAATCGTTTAATTTCTATACTTTTAAATAAAATTTTGCATTTGTTACAGTCACCCAAAAATTGAATTCCGATGTTTATTGTCGCTTAATGAATGCTACAATATCAACGTTACATCGTAATGAACGTCACGATATTCGTAAATAAAATGGAAGGCAGAGATCATCCTTGTCACATTCCCCTCTTATTTTAAATGGTTCAATTTTTAAAAATTTTTTAATGTTTATAATGATATCTGTGTCATTATTCAAATTTTTTAACAGTGAAAATATACTTGAAATACATACATTCGCCCAAAATAGTCTATGATATGTTTTATATCTACCTACGCCTTATCACTTCTTGCAATGTCACCCCTACCATCCTCCTCTAATATATCCATCTCCTCCATTCCCATCCCCACCATATCATTCACACCTCACCCCACATCCCTTCCGCGTGGTCACCATGACCCTCTCACGTATGAAACCTCTCTCATACTTATTGCGCTAACCACTACCATCTCCACAATTCCAAATCTCGCCACGGACCCTTTCAACCACACATGAGCGAAGTGTATTGATTTCGGTCGCGTCCACTGGGTTAACTTTGCTCATTAACCCCGCATATTACAATCCTGGAGTGAGCGGTGATCCTTCCCGGCTGCAGCCGTGATATTCGGCGCCCGCCTTCACGTTGGCCTGCGGTTTCCCTCCTCCAGATACTTCCCTTCAGTGATGCACCGCCTCAGCTGAAACAAGCTCTAAATACAATACTTAATTCTGTGGTCTCGACGTAAAATGCTTAAGTCAGTGTTTGGCGAAATTGGATTAAGTACTGAAATTTCAAGGTAAGTATCTATATTTTATTTTACTAAAACAACCGAATTCAAATGTTGTCTCCTTAAAGACAAAAAAGCGTTGGGAAATAGCGTTGAGCGTAGGAAAAAGCGTTGGCCCGATGATTATCTAACCCTTCTTTTCTCCAAACTAAGATTTTCGACTTAAGAACTTTTACCCCGTGACCACAGAATTGGTGACTTCACGTGTGTGCTAGTGTAGTGCATAAAAGTATGTGCGTGTAATAGGAGAAGGTAGGACAAGTAAGAGAAAGGAATGATCGTTTGCGGTCCGGGGCTCGTTTGTTACGGTACCGTCACGGAAGCCGACTAATAGAAAGTTTTTGCAGGTCACGAATTTGAAAGACGTAATATGACAGTTCTTACTCTCCTGCACAGGTGCCGGCATCTTAATGACGGGATTTCGATTGACGGGTCCCGTCATTATCCTTGTCTTGTCGTCTACGACAAAAGTGTTCATAATGTACACTTTAAGTAGTTTTGCCGCCACTCCTAAACACGAACTCGACACTAATACACAATGAGCATGAAATAATTAAAAATACATTATTCATAGTATCAAAATAACATGGGAGATACTTAATGGTTACTTTTTACTCAAATTAATTCAAATATATCAGGAATAAACTAACGTAATTGTTTCGGATTTGGAGATTACATATTTACCGAGGCAACCTTGATTAACACGAAAAATTAGTTATTTATCCACAAGGCGATATAACTGGCACACATTTCCCATTCCTAATGTAAACAACATAAATATGTAATAGTAAAATTGTGGGGTTACGTTATAAGACTATTTAGAATGCTATACTTCTGTTTGGAGATAAAGTCATTTGTATTCCACGTTCGTGTGATACAATCAGATTTCATGCACTTTACTATCTTTTAAGTCTGATAAAAAATAGTCACAAAATATTCAGGTGTTCAATAAAAGCTTTTTTGTACTGTTAGAGGTTTTCAGTTTCGCTTAGTTTGTGGTTTTAGCGTATGTTTTTGATTCAAAAAAGCCTGATTTCTCTGAAGATACTTTATTTACTGTTGACGATCATGTTTATGAACTACGAAATGAGATTTCCTGACTTGTAAAATCTCTCTATTGATTGTAAAACTACCAATGTGGGTAGATGACCGCTGGGATTGGGCTCTAGACCTACAGTTCGTCTGCTGGCCACGATGTGGCCCAGACAATTCTCGTGCAACACAGTCCGTCGTGACAATTCACGACTCCCTCCAGTCACGCAAATTGCAGTCCTTCTCAACCCCCCCCCCTTCGCCCGCTCAACCTCGCCATATTCCCTCGTCGTACCTGGGCCTTCCCCGCGGGATTCCGCGTGCGGATTCAACTGTCGTGTATTATCATTGGCAAACAATGCATTGTAAATACGCCGGGCTCATTGTGTCACTTCTCCCTGATAATTGACGTGTCACAGCACGCGGATTCCTTCCTTTCACTGCCCGTTCAATGGGCCCTCGAGCAGCAACAAGTCAAACGTGAGCTTTATGACTGCCTCAATTTTATGGTTCTCCGCTTTTACGATACACGTGATTTTGTTATTTTATGAGAGAGATTGTAATTTAAAGTTAGTATTTGTTGCGTTTTATTACTAATAAACAAGTATCCATCGGCCAAAAAGGTAGAGTGTAGCGACTGATTCAATCAATAGAATCTTTAGAATTTAAGCAGATATGTGAACATCGTGTACTGATATACTGTTATAAATATAATAGTAATAAATTAGAATTAAATTAATACGAGTTTTCTCATTTAAAACTCAGTAGAAGTTCAAGAAATGGTATATATTTACTATTTAAATAAGAATATTAGTGCGCTGTGGTTACAATAACAAGCGTGTATTTGGCATTTTAGGGTCGGATTAACCCGACGTTTGCCAACTAGCGGCGTTCCTAGGTTTGGACCATGCTTTTATTTATTATCCACTATTGGGGATGGAAACATGTGGTGAACATGACATCGTGCCTAGTTTATTTGCTCTGCCTGAGCTTCCTTCACACAGCTACAGAAAATGAGACGGTTTGTATTAGAAAGCTACAGCTTAAGTTTTGCTCCGAGCGGAAATTAAACCCGGCACCATCTCACAGAAAGCTAGCACCCTTTCCACAAGCCACCGAAGAGGCTATACGATAAGAACGATGACCTTTTAAATTCCAAAGAAAAATATTCTAAGGAGCAAATGCTATTCAAAGAAGAAATTAAGAAGGTTGAATAAACTAAATAATACTATATTTTACTCTTGTTTAATATTATAAGAATGCAAAAATGTTGTAATCTTTTAGGTTATTACTCACGTGAAAGGAACGGGTTTGCAAAGAAGTGGTTATTTGTAAGAAACAAGAAAATGTAAAAGAAGTGCTTTAAATGCTTGCAGTGAACTTCAAATTATCGTTTTATGGCAAGACATTTGATTATATATAATGTACTACTTATGAAATTAAACGATAACGAAATTAAAATTTGTCTTTAAGGTGAGACGGTAGACCCTATCCCATCAATGTTAAAACAAGCAAACTTGTGACCCATTTTCTCAGAAACTACTAATTAAATTTTATGGAATTTTGTACTACTAATTAAGTAATACATGAAGAGATTACTGATACTCAGTTAAGTTGCTACCTCTTTTCTGAAGCGATTTATAATTTGTTTTCCAAAACACGATTTTTTTTCATAAAAATGTGCAAAAAAATCCTAACACATGGACTAGAGAAGTAATAATCATGATTGAGTATCCACATTCTTATTTTAACGTGATTTATCGTCAGTAAAAATTTCATGCAGATATCTTTAATAGTTTCGGAGATAATGGGACAAACGTTTTGAAATTTTAACTTCCGAGAAAATGGCATTAAAAGTTTTCAGAGAAGCATATGTAGGAAAACTTAGAATATTTTTCACTAGAGAGTAACTAAAGGCAGCCTTCATCATAATAACAGGTTTCGCTATCTTTAGACCAGCCTGAGTTTTTCTTTTCTTCTTCTTTGGCATATTTTGCCTTTGCATTGCGTAAAGTAGACATCCTAAACGAAACATAAGCAAGATTTTTCATTCTTGAATGCCAGGTGTTGGTTTAGCCGTGATCGCTAAGTCATTGTACATTCCTGGCCGGGGTGTACACATGACTTGTGTCGGTTCGAATCTTCATCTAAAACCGTGTTGCTATAAGCCTGTGGTTAAGGTCGGAGGGAGAGGCCGATGTAAAACAAACGGTGGTTGGTCCGCATCGAAGTTGATGGGGTTTATGCAGCTACCTTTCAACGGTTTTGCTTTTTTTTATAGAAAAAAATACTCAATATATTTGGTGCTTTAGGAGCGCTCTAGTAGTATAATTTAGCAACATAATTGAATAGCACCAAAAGTGGCAAAAACATGCTATGGGCGAGCGCTATGCCAACAGAATCTGGGCAGTAATGGGTTAATATTCCCATAATTATGTATAACATATGAGACTAATTTTTAATTTTGTAATCTATAAAACACCATAATTGATAATAAATTGAACTTTAATATACTACAAAAGTCAGGTTTCTATACGTCAGGTCAGGTTTCTATACGTGCGGAGTAATAGTTAACTAAATAAATCCATTTACAAAATTAAACTATCGCACAGACAGTTCTATCAGCACCTGCAGACACAATTCCTTTACAAAAGTAAAAAAAAACTAGCTTTCTGACAAAATTATAACCAGAGATATAAGAAGTTGTATGGGAGGGAGTACAGTAATATTGCAGTCTGACAGTTGTCAGTGGGCTCTTTAAAAACAAATTTCCTACACTTATAGATGGAATAATTCAATGAATGTGGTCTAGAAAGGTTCATAAAAGAACACATTATTTAATGATGCAAAAGAAAGAAAATTCCATTTTTTTAAAAAAAATCGGCCTACCGTCTCACCGAAAAACATTAATTTAAAGGTGTTACTTCTCTAATAATTTCTTCTCCCACAGTCAGTTTTTACTTATCTTAAAAACATAGCATACTTCTAGACCATGCTGTTTGTAATTTGGATTCAGATTTTTCTGACATTAGAAGCATTCGCTTACTCGAGGTGATGATTCAGAGACACTTCTCAGTATTCAAACACATTCTCCTTCAAGCCGAATTACTCCTACCTGAAAGTCCGCGCAAATAATTCCGGCTGTAGGCGTGAAGTTCAACAGAGCGACGTTGACAGTATACTCTCGTCACACGTAGCAAGTGCTTTGCAAGGGCAAATATTGCCCGTCTGGACTTTCAGGCAAGATGCCACCAACGCCACCGCCCAAGCCATCCACTCGCCAAAATCCTCACAGAGTCCGTGTCCGCTCATCTCACCCATCGTCCGATGCCTTCATCTGCCTTCCTCACCCGCCACTCTCAAGCGTCATCCTCGCCTATCCTCTCCTGCCGTCCTCACGCGACGTCATCACATGCCGTCGTCGCCTTCAGTTTTTGTTGCGTCGCGTCGTCTGTCCGCCGACCGTCCTCTCCCGTCGCCTGCCCTCGCTCACAGTTCGCGTCGTCAGTTCTCACACGCCGTCCTCATTTCCCGCACCCATCCGCGTTCTCAAACCCATTAATCGTATCCCCGCCAGGTTATTCCGCCCTCCTCATCCGGCTCTTCTCATCTCGCCCTCTTCATCCGGCTCTTCTCATCCCGCTCTCCTCACCCGGCTCTCCTCATTCCGCTCTCCTCATCCGGCTCTCATCCCGTCGTACTCATCCTGCTCTCCTCATTTTACCCTCCTCATCCGGCTCTCCTCATCCCGCCTTCCTTATCTGGCCTCTTCATCTCTCCCTCTCATATGACTCTCCTCATCCCGCCCTCCTCATCCGACTCTCCTCATCTCACCCTCTTCATCCGGATCTCCTCATCCCGCCCTCCCCATCCAGCCCTCCTTATCCCTCCATCCTCATCCAGTCCTCCTCATTCCACCCTCCTCATCCCACCCTTCTCATTCCGCCCTCCTCATCCCGCTCTCATCATCTACTCTCATCATCCGCTCTCATCATCCTCTCATCATCCACCCTCATAATCCCGTTCTCATCCACCCTCCTCCTCCTACTCCGCTTCCTACTCCGCTTCACGCCCTCTCATCCGCTCCACTTTCATCTAGTCGCCCTCATCCCGCTCTCGAACGCGTTCTCCCTCTCCTCGCTCGTGACCCTCGCCCGGCGCCACCGTCGCCCGCCGCCCTCGCGGCGAGTCCTCTGCAAACGGCCGCCGCCAGCGGGAACTCCGGCTGGCTGGCTGCCTGCGGGCGGGGCGGGGCGCGGCGAAAGTATACACAGAACCTGGCGCAACATTTAGGCGACACCGTTAAATTGAGCGCGCGCTATCGGAGCGTGGAAATGGAGCGAGTGATGGACTAAGTAATCCTCGCTGTAGCGCGCGGAGGCCGCGAGACAGCTGCCCGCGGCAGGCGGCGGCGGTAGGCGGAGCGTGAGGCACGTGACAGATAGGGGCCAAGTAATGGTTGGTGAAACAAGCCCTGGAGGTACCCTGGAAGGCAGACGAAACGAGAAACGCAAATACAAAATATACGTTGAAAAACGTAGAGAATATAAAATAAATAACTTTAAAAAATGAAGAACATGAAGTAAGGAAAACAAGAACTATCGAGAAAAAATATGAAGCAAGAACGATGGATCGAGAAAGTGACAGAAATGACAAATATTCGGGGTTGCTATTGAACTAAATAACTTTATAGCTGGGTCTTAAAAACAAACAAAATTCTTTACGCGAAAAGGTAAGAATGTTAAGAAGTCAGTTCGACGAATGGGATGGAAAATCTATATTTAAATGGTGCGGACAATGCAGAATATTTTCGCATAATAACAATATTTGGCAATACATTAGGACATAATCCTGAGAAAAATAATGAAAACATGAAGCATTATAATGCAAAGTGCAAAATATTTAGTATTTGAAGAACATAGTTGAACACAATCACACGATAGTGAAAGTGTTTAGGCGGATTAAATACCATTAATCTGTTAAGATAGAGAGAATAAATACGAAATAGAGTTTCTATGAAAAAAGAGAAGAATAGTTAATGACTCAATTTAATTTTTTATTAAACATGTCGTATATTATTATTATTATTATTATTATTTCATTAAAGAATGTCATATATTATTTCCAAACGAAATAAACACAAGGTATTATAAGTGATCACTGATTTCATCCATAAAATTAAATAACACATAATTTTTCTTCCAAGAAAGGGAATTGCTTAGGACTCGGTCAACAATAAATTAACTTAATTAGAAATATAAATGCAAAAATACAAACATTTACACAGATTATCAAATGGATATCCTCAAATGTCAAACAGTCAAGGAATAAATTATTTTACACACCGCCATAATTGAAATTAGCAGTGCTTTCTTCACTCAACTGGCCAAAACTGACTGCAATGCGACTGTTCCTGCACAGGCGTTTATAATAAGGTTTTCTTAGAATTCGATAACTTTCAAAATAAGTCAAAAACAGGAATACTATTAATGGAGAGTAGTATTGCAATAGAAATTATTAACACGAATTTTCGCCATGGTTTAGATAAGAAATTTCAGAAAAATTGAAATTCCTTAAAACAATTGAATAATGCGTGTTATTGAATTGCGCAATTTAAAAACAATAACCTTATCCAAACATTACATTTGTAAAGATTATATTTTTTGACAAATTCCCATGTAGGAAAAACATATCCTCTCACTCGATATCCTGAATCTGAATCATTATAGTATTGTACTATATTTGAATGAGTAAATTTTACAGTTATGATTTTAAGAGTAGTGTTGGCGATCAGTTGAAGGTTAGGCGAGATAGAGGCAGAAGTCGTCGAGTCCCGGCGGCGCAGGCGCCGGCGCTCTGCAAACGCCCACGGCCGCCGCCAATGCACAAACAGCCCTCGCAAACACCACTCAAAGCCCCAACGCGCTGGACGCTCCTGGCGACGCCCGTCTTACGACAGCGCCCCGCCACGCCCCCGTCCCACCCACACCCCGCCCTCCCATCATCCCCGCCCTCTTCGTCCACCGCCACCCTCCACCATATCAAACAATCTCGAGTCCGGCTCCCCCCTCACCGCCTCTTTGCCCCGCCTCGCCCCCGCCTCACCCCCGTCTCGCCCCCGTCTCGCCCCCGTGTCGCCCCCGCCTCGCCCCGCCTCGCCCCCGCCTCGCCCCCGCCTCGCCCCCGCCTCGCCCCCGCCTCGCCCCCGCCTCGCTCCCGCCTCGCCTCCGCCTCGCCCCCCACCTCGCCCCCGCCATGCCCCCGCCTCACCCCCACATTCCCCGCCTCGCTCACTTCTCCCCACCTCGCACACGCGTCGTCCCTCCTCACCCCCCCTTTCCCTCGCCGCGCCCCCTCGCTTGACACGCGCCCAGCTCCTTCCATGCCCTACAACACCTCCGTCTCGCGCCAGGGTGCTCCACCCTCTTCCCCGACGACCCTTAGTTCACTTGGACACCCCTGCAGGCGACGCCGCAGCACCTGGCCTCGCACAATGGAGAGGCTTCTTGGGGGAGGTACACCTTAACGCACCGCATAGGAGACGAGTGTGTAATGCAAGTAGCCACTTCATTCCCCATGGAGGAGGGTTGCCGCAACGTACAAAAATTTTACTCGGAGATGTAATTATGATATCGTTTAATAATTCCGGATACCAATGTTCCTACTAGAGATCGTAAAAGTCCAAATATTATATGAATTATCATCACAAATATTGAAGCTTAAAGCCATTATCATGTAAGAAGGATTTGCTACAAAACTACTTGTTGCAAAATGGCCAGTTACTGCTGCATATTTATATGACTAGTATGTTCATACTGCTTTGAGTATTCAATAGTACTATTCGATGAATCAGTGCTGACTGTCTCCTCGTTCCTCTATGTAATACATCTTTCAGAAGTTCTAAAAACGCCTCTTGAAACGAATAAAATATTTTATTAGATAAATGATGATATAAGATTTCACGAATTTTTGTATCGTCCCCTAAATCAAAGTGGAAGCATTTAGAGGCTTCGTAACTGATTAGCATGACGATGTTTCTTTCATGACTTGAAGCTCGTCCGTACTTATTTATTTTCAAGCTCTCTTTTTAAAACTGTATAAACATTTAAATGATAAGGTCCCACCTGCAATCCAATATCATTGGGAAATCTTATATTCACCAAATCATGGGTCTAGTATTTTGTTCAAAGTCTTTTTAAAGATTCAATTGCCCCTAATTTCGTTCATTATAATTTTTCTTGCTTCAATTCCTGAAAATAAGTCTCTAAAGAAGGGCAATCCTAGTTTTTTAACTTTCGGCTCTTTTTCACTGTCGTTATGGAAATGTGTCTAGGTGTAATGTACTCGCATGTCAACGGATGAATAGAATTTGTCTTGTTTATAGTCAACTTATTAGAAGAGTTATTTGTCTTCTATTAAGTGTTTTATATTCTTCTTCACTCTATGACTTGTGCAATGATTTCCTTCAGCAAAGTTCTGTTTGCTTTCCCTCTAGTTGCTGTATTACTACGCAGGGGTGTACATTGTAAAATATTTTTGTGCAGTAATCGAGTTTCCTTTGGATTCGATTTTTCAAGTAAATATGATTTTCTTCTGAAGATATGCTTCTTCAATCAGAGAAATGTAATTTTTGATGTTTTACTATATCATGTATCACACCATCGATTCACCCAGTAGTTTCCTAGGGATTCCATAGAACGGAATGTTTTTTGAAAATCATTTGTTTTCTTTCTTTAAGTTATTGAAATGTTCTTGTTATAGTTTCCGTTAAGTGCTGTAACTTGTAAGCATACTTTTAGGGAGAAGGGCGTGTTGAATGTCCCCTGTGGTGATGCGACTGCTATGATTCGGTTTTCGTTGATTCCATTGAAATTGAAAAATTTAGTTTTCAAGTCATTTGACTTTTACTAAATGAAACACATCCCCGATTGACTATTATTCAGGATACTTTTATTTGCTGACCTGCGAAAAAGTTGATTGAAGAATTTTGTTTTAAAGATAATTTCCCCTATGTTTAACAAATGATCATTACTACAGAAAGTTATGAAATGCATTTCACTAAAAAGTGTTAATAAATGTCAAAGAATATATATTAAAATAAAAATAACTTTTGTATAACTCTCAAAATAAACATTTACTGTAGTTTTCTCGAAAGAGTACATTACCGCAAATATCAGACTATCTCTCAATTTCACCTACATCAAAGGAGAAATGATATGTTGATGCTATTAGCTTGGTGATTTCATCGTGTATTAGCCACAGCAAATTATCACTAAATCTAAGAATTTATCTGCGTTTACAGTTTGCTTGAATAAGCTACTTTGGCCGGGACGCAAATATAAATCAAACTCCCCATTTCACAGCCGCAATTTCAATTTGATAAGTCATCAAGCCCATTTGCACCATAGTAATGCAGATTCCAGAGCGATTTGAAGTATATATTAAAAACGTAATGTATGGCGGACAGTAATGTCAGAAACGCGGTAACAAAGGAAATAAAAGATAAATATCGCGGCAGAGCGTCCCCTCGCGCCGCGACAAAAGGTTGCTTAACATACGAGAGAAGAAGTGCGCCGGCCCCGCCCCCTGGCGGGCCCTGGAGAAATACGATACAGCGCGTCCCGGGGGTCGTACATCAGCAGGGGCCTCGCTGATCAGAACTCCCCCACCCCACCGCGGGCGAGGGCTCATTGGAGTGCGCAGTCATCGGAAACCACCACCAGGGGGGGCGGGGGCAGCGACGTGCCGGCTCCACGGTACATCGCCCATCGGAAGTCGAAGAGGAGAGACGGGGAGAGATGGCTCAGTGCATCAACCTGATGTCACTGCAGTCCCTCTGACCGGGAGGTCCTCGCCGGTTCGAGTCCCGGCGGTGGCAGGATTTTCGACACTAGCTTTTCAGCTAGGTCGAGTTCAGTCACTGTCTGGAGGAGAATTCTAGCGGCCGGCTGCTCTGATCGGTAGTTTTCCGTGGTTTCTCCGATCAACACCAGGCGAATGCCGGAGCAGTACCCTAACAAACGGGCCACGGACCGCGCGTGATCTTTCCTTCCTCTTCCTTGCCCTATCCTCTCCTCTTACCACACTACACTACATCTACACTACACATGCATTCCAGGAGACCAGTCGGGAGCTTACAGCTTGTCCCTGCTGGAGCGGTGCCTCGCTGGTGGGAGATACCTGGTTGAAGGGAAACTCCCTGTACTCGACAGTAGGTCGGCACCAAATCTCGCCATCCAGCGGGGAAAACATCATTGCCATCTCCCGAGAAAAAACACACACTAAACTTACGGGACAAATAACATAAGTAGTTGACGAGCCTGGAAACATGAATCATCAATCGAAGAGGAGATCCTGGAGGATGGGCGGGATCAGGGCCTTGCAACTCCCCATCGAAATCGGAGACAAACCTTGGTGCTAGTATAGGAGGCGCTAATGTCGCCGGGTACAGCTGCAGGTGAGGCTCGCCAACATCCGCACATAAAAATTGGCGTTTTCGTTTTAGAAATACGAAAAGTGTATTCTGAATGTTCAATTATTCATAACATATACGTATAAGAAACTGCTGAAGAAAGCGCGAACATTGACACTATTTTTTGTAACATGACGCGTCTGCTTTCGTATTGCGAACCTACGCAGTAGTCACGCACGTTTACAGTATCGTTGGCAGCAGTTCTTATTTTAGTTCCTGGGAGAAGGTGCTGTAAGACAGCGCGCCACTGCACGGTGTAAGACATTCAGGTGTTTTCACTTCCAGTCTAAAACTGAAGCTTATGTGAAGCTAGTTCTCACAGTTCTCGCATATAAGCGCTGCGATCTTTGGGTCTCATTTGAGCAAGGTCATGATTGGTCGTGATCCATTCGACAGCTCTATGGTCAGCTGATTTCTAATTTCAAGTCAATGATTAGTCGTTTCGCGGTGGAATTGGTAAAGTCTAGAGCGAACAGTTACGAAAATGGGTGAAAAATGTTTGGTAAAACTGTGTAATAGCCACAGTTTAAAGTGTCATCTTCAGATGTATATCTTATACCGTGATCCAAACCGATCGTGCGCATGGACAAGCGAGGAACTAGCCTCAATCTGGCTTCGAAAATTTGCCCTAAAGGCGGCTAGTTGACACACCTGTATATCTTACACCATGGCCACTGTAATGGTCTGCACCACGTTATATGGGAGTTAAAAGGCCCTGGGTGGGCGAAACTTGGCCCGGCATTACCCCGAGCGGCACGACTCGACTCGACGTGACCGGACGCGACACGACGCGACGCGACGCGACGTGACGTGGCGTTCTGGCAAACGAACTTCACTCTTCATAACTTATCGCTTAAACATTCCGCTGCAATCGCAGCCGGGAAATCCCTCTCGTTCGGCCGGCCCCGACGTCGTCGAAGCTTCTGATAGCTCTGCGCCGAAAAACGCTCCCTCGCTCCCGAGTGAGGAAGTTGCATTAATAAAACAGGTGCGAATCAGCTCCCCTGTTTGGACAACTCGAGGGGAAAAGTTTTGCAGCGAGTGGGGAGGGGGGAGAGGGAGGGAGGGAGCGAGCGAGCCCTGCCGGTAGCCAGCGCCACCTGGGATATTGTTCGCGCTCCCGCTCGGAGGAGGAGGAGGAGGAGGGGGTGGGGAGGGGGTGGCAGCACAATCTTGTTGGAAAGTGAGGGGCGGCGAGAGAGCCGATCGTTCCACGGAAGATTTGAGGGCTCGAGGGCGAGCACGAGCTACGGGCTCGGGCCCCGCCGCCGACATGAATCATTCGCCCCAGGCCTCCCCGCCTCTCGCCGCCCCGCCCCACCTCGCCTCCATCAAGTTCCTTCCCTGCCCACGCCCGCCGGCGGCAACTGGGACGGGAAGTCTAAGTGCTTCCAGCGTCTAGAAAATTGAGGAACTACTAGTAAGAGTTTTACTGTAATATCAATATCTAGACTAGATTTTTATCCATTGGGAGATGCATCATTCCCCGCCTGTACGACCACTCGTCTTTCAGAGGAGGAAGACACTTAAGAATGCCGAATTTTCGACTAAATTGTTGGTAGATTCACTGTTATGATTTCAGTATTTACATGGAATTTCTAACTATGGTGACCGGAAATTTTCGTCCCAGGCCTCACCGCCTTCAAGTTCCTTTCCTGCCCACATCCGCCGCCGGCAACTGGGACGGGAAATCTATGTGCTTCCAGCATCTAGAAAATTAATGAACTACTAGTACGAGTTTTATTGTAAAATTAATATCAAGACTGGATTTTTATCCATTAGGAAATGCATCATTCCCTGCCTTTACAACGCTTCGACCACTCATCTTTCAAAGAAGGAAGACACTTAGGAATACTGAATTTTGAACCAAATTATTGGTAGTTTCACTGTTATGATTGCAATATTTACATAAAATTTCTAACTATGGAGGCCAGAACCATTCGTCCCAGGTTTCGCCGCCTTCAGTTTCCTCTCCTGCCCACGTCTGCCGGTGGTGACTAGGAGAGCAAGTCTAATTGGTTCCAGCATCTAGAAAATTGAGGAGCTACCAGGAGTTTTTCTGTAATATCAATATCTAAACTGAAGTTTTATCGATTGGGAGATGCATCATTCTCCCCGCCTCCACTCTGTAATTCCTTCTACAACCACGAGCACTTACACACACTCTTCTATGAGCCTACAACTACTCGTCTCTCAGAAGGGGGAAGACATGTGCAAATGCTGAATTTCCAATTAAAATACTGATAGTTTGCTGTTGAGATTTCAACACTTACTTGGTATTTCTAATCATTGTTGCCGGATAATTCGTCCCAGGTCTTGTGCCTTTTCTCCTTTTAGTTTCTTCTTGTCCCTGCATAGTCCTCTGCGCACTTTTTAAAAGAGAAAGGAACAGCACTTCTAGTTGTTGGATTTGAAACTAAAAAATGAATGCACTACTAGTGTGGGTAATGTTAATATATTAATAGATCCATTGTATTTTCTACCGGTGCTACAAGTAGTAAGTAGTACCGACGTGTAGGGAATAAGGCGAAGACGTGTTGTTGATGTGTTTGTAAATAAAAACTGGAACCATTTGTATTTTCAGTTCGGTGATTTTAATTTTTATATTGAATTTCTAACCATAGAAGAGAAGAGTGAGAGAGAGAGAGAGAAGAATACTAAATACTCCACAAAAATGTTATAAAAACAATCACACAGTAGACACGAGATATTGATGAGTTGTAAATTATTTCAATTTCTTCCCTCAGAGAATCTCTTCAATGATCTCTCAGAACAGCAGTATTTTCTCAATTTTTTTAAGTTCTTGGCAGGGAATTGAGTGAATGCTGGGAATTATGTAAATAGTGATTTAAGGCGAGCGTTAGTTGCCTTAAATAGTCAGTAGACGATCCCGATTGGTAGAGGATCAGATGCTCCTCCGAACTGGAAAATGTTGTGAGGAAAAATACCAGGAAATTGTGAGTTCAACCTTTCGGAGAAACGAATTGAGTGTAAGGAGATTTTAGGATATTTAGGTCTCTGTGGATTTTGGTGTTAAAATCGTACGGAACGTGCTCTTCTCGGAACTTTGTTTTGAAAATACGGGGAAGTTGAGGGGATGAGCATGCAAAGCGACTGCATATTGGTGGTACAGAGAAGTCAAACACGATATATATGCACAGTTTATTTACACATTATTTACAAGAATCTATGAACAAGTTCTAGTATCTTCTCCCGACCTCCACGCTCGCTCTTTTATACAACACAAGTACAATTTGGAGGCCCGCTTCACGAATATATGCTTGTACCGGGTCTCTCAGGGACTGATTGTCACCCGTGCAACCATGATTCGTACTAACTTGAGCGTATGTTTTGGGCAAATTGCGAGATATCCACGATTAATATCTGCTAGGCATACGGAAATCAGCGTTTTTGTACCCGCTGGTTCCGACTCACCAGGGCATCGCTGATCGCTGACGCTTGTCTCAGCCCTCGGCCAGAAGCAGCAGCAAGGCTCCGCCCTTGCTGCAAAAACACGTAGCCCCGGATGTGGAATAAGTAAAGCATGTAATAAATTTGAAAATAAGCGCCGAAAGGTTTAAACGTAACTAAGTTTCTTATCATCGTATTGTAAGCTAATGGTAATATAGGCATAATGATAATGAAGCATTTTTTAAATTTATCTTTTCTAAGAATTCGTTTCATTGATCTAAAATTTTAACATTATCTCAATCGACATTGCGGTTATTATTGATCATGTGATTGCAGATGACAGAGTATTTATCAAACGTTGATTTGAAATTGCTTTGATATTGTTTAATGCGCGCTTTTAGACTCCTTTTAGTAGTACATCAATCACCATTTAATAAACTTTTATTGTAGATGTGTCTTTTAAAATAATGGTCTGATTTTCTCTCCCACCTCCGCCCAGTACCCCTTCCTACGCGTGACGTCTGAAAGCAGGAGAAAGCGATCCTATTGCGTTCGCGACTCACAAATGAAAGGAGAGGCAGTTCTGGGTTTGCGATGATACCGATAACTGGATTGTATTGTAGTCATTGTCAGATGGATAAATCGCTCCAGTCTCATCCCACCGTCCTCGCCCACCATCCTCACTCCCGTCCTTGCCTAGTTATCTCGGCCACCGTCCTCCCTCACTGGCATTTTACTCCATCCTCGCCTTTAAGCCACTTCCTCGCTCCTTCACAGCGTGCACGACCGTTGGCAATCTTGGAAAGGAGGAGACGGTCCACATATACAGCGTGTCAGAATAAATGTTACAAACTTCTAAGACGTGAAGCGGGTTCCAGGAAAACTCATGAGCACATTTTGCCCATGAAAATTTTGCAGAACATTAAATTATAAGGAGTTACACATATGACATTTGCCCCTGACTAGTAGGGAATTTCGTGCGCACAGGAATTCGGCAGGTCAAATTCTGACGCAGTCAAGGACATTTCATATAGATGCCGAAAATCTGTGCAAACGGCAACTGTCAGAGACAAATGTTATATGTGTAACTCCGTTACATGAGATTTCTCACTATCTATACATTGGCCAAAAATAATAATTTTTGACTTCTCTAAATATCATAGAAGTTTGTAATATTTATTCTGAGATATCCATTTTTTCATGTTTCCAACTCCAAAATGAAGGTATGAGTAATTTCATATTTATGATGTGAATACTACTATTGAGAAATCAATATTTAGATCACATTTTAAATCATTATGACATTTAACATTTGACCCACCCTTACCGCATCGTCTGGCTCCTATTTTTCGCCTCGATCACCGTCTAGAGTCTTCTCGGTTCTTGCAAAGAATGTAAGTTCATGAAAGGAAAGGCGAAATGTAGGGATTGTAACTCAAGATATGGAGAAACGAGGGAGTTCTATATTCGTTATATCTATATTGTTGTAGTATTTTTACGTAGATTGCATTATTACTATTGTGACATGAATGTCGCAAGTCGCCTAGCCTTCCTTCCCTTTAGCCCTCCAGCCCCTCCCCGCCTCTTCATAGAGCTGCCTATTGCATCTAGGAGATGAGGGAAAGGAAGACATCTTGATGGTAATGTGGCGGTGTACTCTATGAAATCCTTAACATTCACGGCAATCTTCCTGGGTGATGAATACGACGATGAAGTACGATTGAGTTTCCACTGCATTCTCTGGATCTAATCTAATCTATATTTTTTTTAGGAAGAGTAACTGGCGAAATGTACCTTGACATACGAGTAATACGCGCATTCGTCTTACTCGCCATTCGTTCACTCTATGGAAATGAGGAATTTTAGTTTCAACAGGATGGTGCACTGAAACAATACCGCCGAGATATACGTGAATACCTTGATGACAATCTTTCAGGGCCCTGGACAGGACGAAGAGGTACGGTTGAGTTTCCACTACGTTCTCCTGATCTATCCCCGTCGGACTTCTACTTATGGGGGAAGTCTGAAGAATGATGTAAACCGTAGAAAACCCGATACACTGGTAGCACATTGAGAATAAATCGAAACTGTACGTGTTGCAATTGCTGAAGACGCTTTCGAAAATGTTCTATGAGTAGTTCAACTACTCAGAAGTATATCGAGGTCGATAGTCGATACGGAGCAATAGTTGTAACGGTTGTTCCTGTAAATGCCTTAGGTGATAGTATGTACTTGGCGCGATAGCCCGTGAATGGACCCAGGCCTACCGGCGACGTCTCTGCCCTGAGGCCATTGGTTAACCCGGGAGAGGTGGCGCGGGGTCATTTGTGACCCCACGTATCTTTGTTTAGCTGCAGTTGCCTAATTTTGCGAGTCAGAACCTTTATATTTCACATACCTTTTTACCACATTCTTTACCTTTTGTCTGAAATTTTTTCAACATTTTATATGTAATAATTTATCTATAAATATTTGTGAAACCAATACAAACGCCTTAAATGTCGTACTTTTTCTAAGTTGTATTGATTGGCTTTGAATCATTTTCAAGAAATTGTTTGTTCTTATGTGAGACAATGTTATAAAATGAAACGTACGAATTTTATGATACCTTTGTCGTTGAAATATTCAGAAAAATGTAAATGAAGTAACTAAATAAAATGAAAGATAAATGATAATTTTGCCCTTTTATTTGTTTCAATTCCTCATTTGCATGCTTGTTTATAATAGTGCATTATGTTTATACGACCTTAAAAACGATTCATTATTATTAAAATAACTAATTTCGCAGTTATTTCTTGCTAAATATAATTTTATAAAGAAATAGTTTAAAGGGGTCAGAAATGACTCCGCGCCACCTCTAACTTAACTCTAGCAACCGCCACCTCTCCAGGGTTAATAGGGTACGTGTGGTTAGCACGTAGACATCCTCACGCCGCAAAATTCACTTCTTAACCTAAGAAGTGAATTTTCTCTTCGTCACATAGCAACATATACTGGGACTTTGCAAGGAAAACGCACACTATAGTCTTGCCTCCGTAGTGCTTTCTATCCGAAATGTAATATTCCGAAATTCTTCTCCGTGACCTACTTTTTTTTGGTCCGATCATTCGTCTCGTCCCGTTGCCTAATCGCATCTGTCAACCTACGCATGTTTTCTTGTCACCAACATCCTGTGGTCGCAGATGGTTTCTTTTAAGTTGCATTTCTTCCAAGAAAACTCATTCTGAAAGGCATTTTCTATATGTTCTTGCCCATTTTCCGAATGCTGTCTGCAACTCGGTAGGAAAATAAATTTCCGCAACAGTTCGGTACGTCTTTGGGACTGAAGATGTCACGGAGTGATATAGCATAATCGCCAGACGGATCAACATTCTCCCGTTCAAAAAGACGATCGTAGTGAACTAAACAATTAATAAATTCGTTAAATGGTATCGAAGGCTTCCGCGGCCAGAGTCATGATCTAGGCTGTCCGGGTGACGCCGCCGCGTCTCAGCCTTCGACGCGGCGTCACCCGGACAGCCTAGATCATAATAAATTCGTATTTAAAACATTTTTCAGTATTCCTCTTTCTGTGATTTATACGAAGATCAATATCAAATTCATCAAAATGGTTTAAATTAAATAATTCAATATTTTATTTCTAATTTTAGTTTTTTTTCTTTCTTTCCAATTTCTGGAATTAGAAAATTACTAATTCTGTGCTATTTCTTGTTATAAATAAAAACTAAAACTTTTGAAATATCTCTAAAAGTTATAACTATGTATGTACTAGTGCTTATTCGAAAAACGTTTTAAATGGTCGATGCCTTAAAACTTTCCACCTCAATCTGTAAGTGACTGTCTACTTCTTCCTCGCTCATCGACATTCCCCCTGCTTCTATACAAAATTGTCGACATAATCAGACTTTCCATTATTGAAATCTTCCGTATATACACCGTAGTCTAATTATCACACTTCTACATTGCAAAGCCCGCACTTTTGAATGCTTTACTTCCTACGCCGGTTCACTAATCTCTACGATTAGAGTTTTGGAAAAGACGTTTTTGGTTACAGTAAACTCGTCATTCTTGTGGGAGACCACCATTATTTATGACATACATATGCTTTACAACAATCACACGGAAATTATTACTTCACCGTTTTGTAATATAAAATATATAAGACGTGCTTATCACATTCTAGATATTCTTGAAGATCGATATTCAACAATTGGAAATTTTGTTGAGTTGAACCCTGACTCTTCTCTTAAATTTGTAACTGGTAGTACCATACTCCAACATATCACTGTTACTATTCATTGTAACACACAGATTTTCCATTATTCAAAAGTCTCCAAATCTCCACCCGATCTTCATTGACTCTGCGGAGCAAACGCCCAGCCGTCAAATCCATTGCGCCCTAGGACATTTCAATAGGTGACACGACACTGCTGTAGGAGGATCATTACAAAGATTTTTTGCCAGAATTAGAAAAGTTTATGACAGTCGTAAGACAACCATTGTGATGCGAAAAAAGCATTAATTTTTATTATAAAATTATTTCGAATACGTTTTTTGAAAACTATTATAATCATCCATAATTGGCTGGTTTAAAACATAAGCCATAAAAGACGAAGAAAATTGTATGAAACAAAAATAAATCAATTTATTAACGGTGCTTCCAAATCTCGTAATTTTATCACCAGAATCAGTATACAAACCTATTTTTGGAGTTTGCCTTTTTTTCAAATATTTAACTGCTTGCATGGCATACCACCATTCCCATTTCTATTCATACTCACCGCAACATACAGATTCTCCATTACTCGAATGCCCGCGTATCTGCCATTGGGATGCTCCATCGCTCCCCCCGCCGTTATATCCATTACTTCCCACCCCGTGCCTCTAGGTTGGGCGCCGCCCCTATAATTCCACTAGCCGCCCGCGCTCCGCCGAAGCAACTCTTGCCTTCCGACACTTTTTTACGCTTTTCCAATTTCGATGAACCTTCCATTTCCTTTCCGTTACCGCATACGTATGCTCCCAGAAATAAATATTACTTTTGCGTCCGTCATGTCGCAATTCTCGCAGCCCTCTCATTGTCTTTTTCCCCCAGCCGGCAGAGGAGGAACAGGGTGATAATTCTGAATGGGTGACAGCACCCGATGTGAAAGAGAAGTTTATTTATCCAGCCAAGGTTCGTTCAATGGCGAGCCCGGTCATCAATTCTGGTTTTCAATAAAAAGGTTTCGGATATATTGATACAATTTTCATCACCGTGTTCCGAAACAATGGGGGCCAATCACTAACAAATCTGAGCTGAACATGCTATTGAAATTATTGTTGACGGGGGAAAAGAAAATTACGCCCTGTGTCAGTTTGGACAAGAATACAATTGAGCAGGAGATTCCTTGTTTACGTTCTGCAGTTCATGAGTTATTTTACATTATGACGAGGTTGTTAATTGACGTTTTCTGTACTCTTTCTCGCGTTCTCTTTTTTAATGTGCACTCCGACGTGCACACAGCTGGGAGGCGCAATGACTTGGAGCAGCATCCATGTAGGCAGAGTCCAGATCCGTAGTTCGAAACCTGTGCAAGGAGGTGGATGTTCTCAAGAAATGGTTATGAGCGTGGATGGATTCTCACACAACTTCGTATCCATTCTGAAGATCATCCCAACCATAAAAAGTCATTTCGCATTCTCAATCACCATCCATGGTCACCTTATAATGTTTCACAGTGGAAGATCAGAACTGTGATCACCTGGCTAGGAAAGGAAAGGACACAAGGTAAACGTATTTTCCCTTGCTAATGTCTTTTTCTACGAATAAATTCATTTAATGAAAATGTGTAATTTATCACATTTTCCTTCATCGATCAAGTATTTTAATTATGGGGTCAACCCCTGTGGAAGTCGAATGCTTCTGTTCATAAGATAGCAACCGGAAGCAGGAAGGAAATTATATTGTTCTGCGTAACTTAAAACAGAAAAACTTAACTGATAAAACGTACGAAAGAAGGTTGAAAAATGGAAACAGTGGTCAAGGTTAAATAGTTTGTGTCCTTGGTCTTAAAAATGTTTTTCTGCTTTATTGAATTACTCGTACACATAGTTTTCTTTAGTGCTGATTATTGGCTTGCAAAAAACAAAGAAACAATATTTACAAAAATAGTATGGACTTTTCTTGTGTTTCGGTCTATAAAAAAATCATTTAAATTGCCAGCTTTTCGGCTTTTATTAAGCCTTCACCAGGGCTAAAACAAAGGGATTTTTCTTATTACTGTGTACAATAAATTGATTAATCATCTAATACTAGCCTACAATATAATTTTAAATAATTATCTATAAATATTTTGTATAATTACTTACCATTTTTACTGCGGATCTCTCGAACCTATCTACCATTCTCACGACTCTTCCTTCCCACGTATTCATTCCTGCTTTAATTTCCACGCATTACTTTCACCGCGCCTCATTACCACCCCACCTTGGCTCTGCAATCGCCTCATCCTTACATGCCCTCTCCTTAGCCACTCCTGCTATCTAGACTGCCGGCTACGTCATAACATTTACTTTTTATTTAACAAATGTTGGAATGTTTTTAACGACTTTTTTACTATTACCTTGAGCAAAATAACCTCGAAATACACAACAAAACTCCTCAGATACTATATGAAAGTATGTTCATCTAAACAGTTGTCTACTGTAACTGAGGACTTTTGGTGTGTATTTTGGGTTATTTTGCCCACGACAATTTAAAAAAAGTCGTGATCAACGTTAATCAACGAGGTAGAGAAAACAAGCACGTGTAAAATCCACAATATTTCTCTTCCACACATGGTTTTTTAAAGGTTTCCTGGCGGATACAATGTTTTCTATTGTATGCTCATATCAATAAGCAATAACAAAACACATATAAACCTTTTCTCTTGAATAATCACAATTTGAATGAATCACCGCATATTGTCCATTACTTCCAGACAGTGTTCACAGGCTGTGAACGATGGTGCATCTCACGAGCAAACACGCGCGGCCTCGTATGTGCGCAGCCTGCCAAGCGTGCATCCGCACCGCACCGCCTTGCATACACGCGTGCCAGGGGCCGGCTCGTGTTCCCCTTCCCTGGCCGACGCCGGACCCTCGCCTCGCACTTGTCGTCGCCGATTACGCAAATGTTTGCGCAACGTACCGACGACGCGACGGCAACGGTGGCGCGGGCGTCGGGGACCCGACGTCGACGCCTCGCCCCCACCCCTCCTCCCCTCCGCCTAGGGATGGCAAAAAATCATCGATGAATTGAAAACATCCTTATTTGCCACCAGAAACATCGATGTTTTGTGCCCCCTCCGCTAAGGGACATCGCCCCCCCCTCTACCCCTCCGCCAAGGGATGGCAAAAAATCATCGATGAATTGAAAACATCCTTATTTGCCACCAGAAACATCGATGTTTTGTGCCTCCTCCGCTAAGGGACATCGCCCCCCCTCCACCCCTCCGCCAAGGGATGGCAAAAAATCATCGATGAATTGAAAACATCGTTATTTGCGACCAGAAACATTGATATATTAACATCGATGTTTTGTGTTGGATGTTTTCTTCACATCGATGCATTTTTTCCAGAATTATCGATGTTTTTAAAAAAATTTCTCACGAGGTATATAAAATTTCCAGTATTTAATGTTTTGCGAATTGCTTATGGACCTTAAATGACTTATGGACCTTAAATATTATATATGGAACGCCATTCCGGTATTTCAGTTTTCAGACAGGGATGACAGACTCGGCGTTTTTGAAACAGATGTTTTCGACCAGAAACATCAATGTTTTGTTTTCGATGTTTTCTTCATCGACAAATGTTTTCAGAAACATCGAAGTTTTAAAAAATTATTTTTCATGATACCAATAAAACTTTCAGTAACTATTTTTTTGTGAATTTCTCAAAACCAACAGCCACTGAAATCTCTCATTATTGTCAATGGCCAGACGGCACGAAACCTTTTAGTATTCGCAACGTTTCTCCGGTGCTGCCGGGTTTGTGGATTTAATTTTTGACATTTATTCCCTTTTATAAGGAATTTGGCGAGTGAGGAAGAGATTTCTTTAGCACGTCCTTTCTTTATGATTTCCTTCTTTACTTTCGATAAAGATTATTTTTGACATATTATTTATACGTGATTAAACAATAAAATATAACTCATTTAAGAACTTCAATTAAAATGGAAATAGGATAGAAAAATACCATCTGGTTTATCATATTTAAAATATATCATATTATCATATTTAAAATATGAATGGTCTGTTTTTGATATTGAAGTTTATAGGAGGGAAACAGCGGGATTGACAACTTCAAAGTTCTGGTGACGTATCGGAAAACATGTACCGTAGTTCACTTATTATTTTTATTTAAATATAATAATATGAATTAGGTCGGCCCCGTCACCGAGATCGCTAAGACAGCAGTGTCGTGGCGAACTCAGACCGCAGGGTCGTGGGTTCGACTCCCGCCTCGTACATGGGTGTATTTGTGTATGTCTATATGTGTGTGTCGTCCTTTCACCCCTCACTATCATCATCATTTCATCTTCCATACGACCAGGGCTAACAACCCTGAGAGATAAAAATGGGATTCAGCTAAAAAGCTGATCCCCCTAAGAATGGTTCATGTCCTGCCTCCGAGATAATGTTTCTGAGCCCCGGAAAAAGGGCAGTATGCATGTACGCGTGGTCCAAGTTGGCCTATACGTGAGCAAAAATAAAAGAATTAGCCCACCTGGATGGCCGGGGTGGCTAGAGCGTGTGCCGAATCAGCGCCTCGGTCTGAAGGGTCGCGGATTCGAGTCCCGCTGTGGGCATCATTGTGTGTACTTTGTTTTCATGTATGTGTGTTGTCGCGGAAGGTCTCATGAGTCTCCTGACCACAGACTGAGGAGAACGCAAGTGTGTCAGTGACTAGTGCAGTGGTGTCAAGGCCTTCTACTGGTGGCAGTGGCACGCTTTGTGGCGTCGTGCCATGCCACACGCTTCTCTGCGCAACTAGCGTTGGGAAAGGGAAGTATTAGTAACCCCGCCGTTTTACAGTAGGGATGGCGTTTGTCTCTGGTGGCGGGGTGACGAACTGCGTGGAGGGGCGATTTCGTCGTGGCACTCATGCCTCAGACTCCCGCTCGTGGCATCGACCTTGACTACACTGTTTTAATGTAAAAGTTAATATGTGTCTCCATGAGGGACATAGTGGGTACCCAGCGCGAATAGCCAAAATAGTCATCCCCTGAAGCTTAACAAATCTCCAGGAAGAAAAAAATAACAGTACGAATTAATTCTACGAAGGTGCTCTTTTATTTGTAAATGTTAGCAGATGATTTTATGAACGTTAACATAGAAATAGTTTGTAAAATTCGTCATTTGAACTTTATCATAGTTAGCAACTCTCAAAAAACAAGTTTTCTCATTTCCCGTTTTATACCTTTTCAAAATTTGTTTTCACTGACCAAATAATAAAATTCTTTGAAAAAATAGATTATCATCATGCCCGACAGCACGATGTTGAAACGCAGTACAGGACAGACAGGAGCGAAATGCAACATAGAACAAGCAGATCTACGCAGCACGGGAGCTGGACGGGAGCTAGACGGAGTGGCGCATATCGGAGCAGAGGAACGCGAAGACGAAGCAGACGCGAGAGACGAGGTAGGAGAGGAGCGAGGTTCAGAAGGGAAGTGGGATGGAGAAGAGCGAGGTGAGAGAAGAAGCTGCGTCTGGTGGATCGAGGCGGAGTAGGATGGTCCAGGCGATTCTGAAGGAAGAGCGAGTCGGGTGGAGAGGAGCATGAAAAGACAGCATTTCTGAGCAAGGCAGGGCGATGTAGGGTGAGGCTAGGCGAGTCAAGAGCGGAACGGGATGGAGAGTGGAGAGGAGCAGGGTGGTCTAAACAAGGGAAGGCGAGAGTGAGGTAGGTGAGGCCGGACAAGGTGTGGCAGTGTGAGTGGGGGCGGAGTGGGGCAGGGTAAGGTGGGGGAAGATGAGGCGATGCAGGTGAGGCAAGGCGAGCCACGAGCGGGACGGGATGGAGAGTGGAGCAGAGCAAGGTAGCCCACGCGAGTCCGGAGACAGGGAGGTGAGAGCGAGGCGGGGCGAGTCAGGACAAGGTAGGGCAGTGCGAGTGGGGTGGAGCGGGGCAGGAACGGTGGGGCAAGGCAACGCGAGCTAAGAGCGGGACGGGATGAGAGTGTAGTGGAGCTGGGTGGTCTGAACGCGAGTCTAAACAAAAGGAGGAGATGGGTGAGGCAGGACAAGGTGTGTCAGTGCGAGTGGGGGCGGAACGGGATAGGGTAAGATGGGGCAATGCAAGGCGACGCAGGGTGAGGCATGGCGAGACAAGAGCTGGAACGGGATGGAGTGTGGAGCGGAGCAGGGTGGTCCAGGCGAGTCTGGAGAAAGGGAGGCGAGGGTGAGGGTGTTGAGGTAGAACAAGGTGTGGCAGTGGGAGTGAGGGCGGAACGGGGTAGGGTAAGATGGGGCAATGCAAGGCGACGCGGGGTGAGGCAAGGCGAGCCAAGAGCGGAAAGGGATGGAGAATGGAGCGAAGCGAGGAAGAGCTGGGTAGTCTGAATGCGAGTCTGAACAAAAGGAGGAGATGATGAGACAGGACAAGGTGAGGCAGGGCAAGGTGGGCGGAACGGGGTAGGGCAAGGTGGGGGAAGGCATGGCGACGCAGGGTGAGGCAAGGCGACCCAAGAGCGGGGCGGGATGGAGAATGGAGTGGAGCAGGGCAGTCCACGCGAGTTTAGACGCAGGGAGGTGAGAGCTAGACGGAGTCACAAGGTAGGGCAGTGCGAGTAAGGGCAGAACGAGGTAGGGGACGGTGGGGCCAGGCAAGGCGACGCAGGGTGAGGCAAAGCGAGCCAAGAGCGGGACGGGATGGAGAGTAGATCGGAGTGAGACGGAGCTGGGTGGTCTGAACGCGAGTCTGAACAAAGGGAGGAGACAGTGAGGCAGGACAAGGTGTGGCAGTGCGAGTGGGGCGGCAAGGCGAGCCAAGAGCGGGGCGGGAAGGAGAGCGGAGCGGAGCGGGGAGCAGCGGGGCGGAGCAGGGCGCCGGGCGACGGCGCGGCGACGCGTGCGGATTGATGAATCGGCGAGCGGGCCGGGGCCAGGGCGCGCGCGGGGGTCAGAGCGGTCTCGCGTCGCCGAGACAAATGGTGCGCCTGATGGGACGCGAAGCCGACGCCGACGCGCCGACGGCCCACCCCGCCCCACCCCTCCCCTCCCCGCGCCCTACCTGAGCGGAGTGGCCGCCCCCTCCGCCCCAGAGGGAAATAACGGTTTTTGTTCCCGGGGATGACTTGCGGGGGCGTGGCGGGCGGCCCCTCGCGATAGCCGCCCGCCGCGAGGGCGCCGAGCCGCGCGGCGCTCCCCAGCTTCTCCCCAACGCCGGAGGGCTCTTAGAGGGCTGCTGTTCCTTATTCCTTGGCTCGCGCGCGCGTGCTCAGGCAGCCAAACGCCGCTCCGCGCCGCGCCTCCCCACGCAACTCGACGCCCCGCCCTGCTACGCACCGCCACGCGGAACGAGCGCGGCAGCGAATGGCGGCGGGGCGCGAGCAGCGGGCGCGTCGAGGCGCTACGGCGGAGTTGGCGACTGTGGGAAGAGCACGTGTGACTGAGGCGAGGAGAATGCTCTAAATTCGTGTGGGAAGAGATGGTCGACGGAAGTGCGATTGGTAGCGCGGCGAGGCAGAAGGAACTGTGAGAATGGTGGGGAGGGTACTGAAGTGGAGAGGTGAAGTGGCAAGGGGAATAAGGATGGCGGGTGCTGTGAAGACGGCTGGAGCGTTGTGGGTAACAAGGGCGGTGAGGACGGCAGTGCAGGAGATGACGACAGGCACTGTGAGGACTGGTGGGTTGGAAGATGTAAGCAAGGAGGAGCGAGATAGAAAAGAAAGAATCTCTCTAATGATTAAGGTAATTCCGGGACAGGGGACGGTGCGGAGGGTGAACGGGTGGGAATTGTCAGTGACGACAGTGTCAAGACGACAGTGAGAAGAGACAGTGTCGATTCCTACGAACATTTAGAACTTCAGCAACAGGGAACCTTAAATGGTGGTGGGAGAGGCTGGGAGAATTGGAGACTGCGAGGACGAATTGAGTAGTAAGGAGAGAAGGATCAGTGAAAACGACGTATGTTGTGAAAAAGAGGAGTGGTGAGGACGAGAAGCAGAGGAACGGCGGGGACCGCGAGGACGGCGGCGACCGGGCAAGCGGTGAGGGTTGAAGGTGATGATGGGGGGAGAGCGGTAAAGTTGAGGAGGATGGCGGGGACGGAGAGGAAAGTGTGGGATGGCGACAACGGCGAAGACAGTGAGGACGAGAGGGGCAGTGAGGACAGCGGAGGCGGTCAGATCCTAGACGTTGAGGACGGCTGATTTGCGACGATGGAAGTTGGGATGATGATGGGTGATGATGGGGGAGAGCGGTAAAGTTGAGGAGGATGGCGGGGACGGAGAGGAAAGTGTGGGATGGCGACAACGGCGAAGACAGTGAGGACGAGAGGGGCAGTGAGGACAGCGGAGGCGGTCAGATCCTAGACGTTGAGGACGGCTGATTTGCGACGATGGAAGTTGGGAGGACTGTGGAGACAATAAGATAGCACGGACGGTGATCTTCCCCCGCTGGCTGGAGAGATCCAGCGCCGACCTACCTCGGCTTTTTTCCAGCCAGGTATCTCCCACCGGCAGGGCACCGCCCCAGCCGGGACGAACTCTAAGCTCCCGACCGGTCTCCCAGCATGTGTGGAAGTGCATTGCATGTAAGTGTAACTGTATGTAAGGATTGAGGATAGGACAAGGAAGGGTAAGGAGAGATCGCACGTTGTCCTTGGCCCGTTTTTTAGGGTACTGCCTGGGCGTTCACCTAGTTTTTATCTGAGAAACAAACTGCTGACCTGAGCAGCCGGCCGCTAGAATTCTCCTCCAGACAGTGACTGAGCTCGACCTAACAGAAATCTAGACTCAAAAATCCTAACACCATGGGCTGCGAGGCGCCATTACTCGCAGTGAAGGCGGAGCAGAAAATGCCATAGCTGCCTCTCAAGGACCGTCTTCACGATGAAATATATTTCGCGTCTTTCTCCACCGTATCAAGCACTGATTGATCATGCAACATCTAACGCCACGACCTAGAAAGACACAAAATGCCGTGATATAATCCATTGTGAAGACGAGCCTTGAGAGGCGGTTAAAGAAAAATTATATTTCGTAGTATAGTGCGGTGTGGCGGCCCACTGCAGTGACCTGCGAGGCTCCGTTGCACGCAGGGAGGGCGAAGCAGAAAATTCCATAGCTGCCTCTCAAGACCCGTCTCCACGAAGAAATATATCTCGACATTTCGCGTCTTGCTCGGTCGTGCCGCTGGATGTCGCACGATCGTGACACAACCACTCACGCTAGTTCCACCTGCCGTCCGTCTGCGTTGAGAAGTTCACTTTGGTATACATAAGTTAGCGTCGGCGTAGAAACGCATCGAAAACTTGCCTCATAACCAGTAACCTTCTCCACGCATTCCGAACAAACACAGAGATCGCGACGGTGCGTCAGCTTTATTTTAATAAGTTCTAATAAGAACTGGTACATGATTGTGCAACATCTAGAGGCATGACCGAGAAAGTCGTGAAATGTGATATATTCCATCGTGAAGACGGGCCTTGAGAGGCAGCTACGGAAAAATCGTAGTATTCTACAGGCGGGGCGGGCGCGTAGCAGCACTCAGTGCCGCATTCTTACATTTTTGTTGATTTCGTGTAAATAATTGGTATCGCACTATTGATCTCATAGTTATTCTTCATTCATAATATTTTCAACCGGCTTATCATGATTTTTTTAAATCACGAATTTAGACAGTGCTGATCGACCGTTTTTCATTAGTAATTGGACCTCTGCAACGGTTGCGGCACTCCGTACCGTACTCGCTTTGTCATGTACGTATAATATTTGCGTATTTTATTCTCTATAATTCTTACTGATGTTTTGTTATTGAGCTTTATGACACAGATTTTGGAGTACTAAGTACTAATTCAAATTTAGATGCGTAGTTTCCGAAGAAACATTAGAAGGCACGTTTGCACCATATTCATTCCCCTTCTAACAAGACACGGAAGTAAGCGAGTGATGGATCAGACTCTTATTAATATTGTAATTTCGTTCGGCATTTAGTTATTATGAAATGAAATATATAAAAATATAAATCAAGAATATTTCCTTCACATTCCATAACAAAAGTAATAACTATTGTCGTGAAAATCGAAGATGATAAATGCGTCACGGAGTGCCGCACGCGCTTGCTGGTGGGAAATGATGGGACGCGCCCGTCGGAGGGGTATAGTAGACGCGGCGCGGCCGCCCACGGCTGTGCGTTGCGAGGCACCAATAGTCGCAGGGAGGGCGAAGCAGAAAATGCCATAGCTGCCTCTTCAGGTCCGTTTTCACGAAGGAATATATCACGGCATTTCGCGTCTTCCGTGGTCGTGTCGATAGATATCGCGTGATCAAGCAGGGCTTGATACTCAAGACCCGTCTCCACGAAGGGATATACCACGGCATTTCACGTCTTTCTCGACCGCATCAAGTACGGGTTGATCATGCGACATCTAGCGGCACGACCGAGGAAGACGCGAAATGCCGTGTTGTATTCCTTCGTGAAGACGAGCCTTGAGAGGCAGCTATGGAAAAATCGCAGTGTAGAAGGCGCAGCCTGGCGCCGCCGCCCACGGCAGCGAGCTGCGAAGCGCCGCTGCTCGCGGGAAGGGCGAAGCAGAAAATGCCATAGCTGTCTCTCAAGGCCCATCGTCACGGTGGAATATACCACGTCACTTGCGTGTTCCTCGGTCGTGCTGCTAGATGTCGCATCATCGCGACACAATCGTTCACGCTAGCTCCGCCTGCCCGTCGGCCTGCATTGAGAAGTTCACCTTGGTGAAGTTCATCACTTGGAAGTTCTCCAACAGGCTTGCGTGGGCATGGAAATGCATCGAACACTTGCCTCGTTATCAGTAACCTTCACCACAGGCGTCAATATTCGCAGGAAGGGCGAAGCATAAAATGCCATAGCTGCTTCTCAAGGTCCGTTTTCACGATGGAATATACCATGGCATTTCGGGTCTTTCTCGACCTATCAAGCACTGCTTGATCATGCGACATCTCGCGGCACGACCGGGAGAGATGGCTCAGTGCTTCAACTGATGTCACTGCTGTCCCTCTGACCGGGAGATCCTACGTACCCTAACAAACGGGCCACGGACCGCGCGCGATCTTTCCTTCCTCTTCCTCGACCTATCCTCATCCCTTACACGCATACTAACATGCACTACACAACCATGCATGCCGGGAGATCAGTCGAGAGCTTACAGTTTGTCCCGGCTGGGGCGGTGCCCCGCTGGTGGTAGATTATAAATGAGGGGAAACCCCGCTAGTCGGACGGTAGTTTGGCGCCGGATCTCGCCATCCAGCGGGGGAAAGATCCCCGCCACCTCCCGAGGAAAAAACACGCACTACACTTACGGGACTAATGACCTCTGTAGTCACGCCCGGAATCACGAATCAATCCATCAATCAATCTAGCGGCACGACCGAGAAAGCCGCGAAATTCCGTGTTGTATTCCTTCGTGAAGACGAGCGTTGAGAAGCAGCTACGGAAAAAATAGCAGTAGGTAGGCGCGGCCCAGCGCGGCCGCCCACGGCTGTGCGCAGCGAAGCGCCGCTGCTCGCAGGGAGGGCGAAGCAGAAAACGCGAGTGGGGGCGTCCCCTCTCGGGGCGATGCTTGTTTAGGATGTGTCGCCCCTGCGGCTCCGCTTCGGCGACGTTCCACCTTAGTTATGGAGAGGCGTAAACCACTTCTGGAAGGCTTCTCGGGCGCCCTGACGGCCCGCAATAAATAGCTCGGGGGAGAAAGAGATGAATGAACAAAAATTCCGCCGCGTTATAATCCCCTTGTGGTGACACGTCACGTTCGTAATGATGACAAATAATCTTCAAAAGTGTACACGACTTGGGAGACAGCTCCATTCAGCTGCTTTGGAGGAGGCGTGGGAGTAAAAAATGCATTGGACGTTTGTAACTGCGCAAAAGAGACACGGCGGGGGTGCGGATTTAATAATGTACTATTTCGGTTTCCGATTTAAATAATTTCATTTATTAGCCTGCAGACAGGGTTGTTTGCAATTTACAACTCATTTATAATTATAATGGTAAAGTATTGTTTTCATAAAGCGGAGAAACATATAACTTACGCGATACCAAACAAGATTTACATTCTGGTGATGCACAAACATTCTTGTTAACTAGCTGAACCCGTGCGATGCATCTGATGCATCGCACAGAAGGAAGAGCTGTAGAAAAGTTACGACAGAAAATACTTAATACACATTATGTATTTTTATTTACCAAGATCTTTACACATGTATACATGGATATTGTTTTGGCCTGTAACAGCGAATCCTGTTATCAACCTTACCTTAATATATGTAACATAATGTATGAAATACAATTTCCAAATAATAATCAGAAATTTTTCATCTCTTTGATGTTTTCCGTAGATATCACAAGAATTATATATAAGAATGACAATTGAATAATTACAATTGATGGTGATGAACAGACGATTTAACGATCACACAACACGATGTTCTTTAAGCAATATCAACTGTTCTTCCATTTCCCGCCTACTTGCTAAGTTGCACATGACGCCATTTTCCCGTTTTCATTCTAGCAACGAATTTCAAACAACGCAAATTTGGTAGCTTTTCATTAATAAAGGAAAGTTGTGATATATTCATATACAGTGATCTCCATTCCTATTTTTTTTCTCTTTTTTTGTTACCTTACTTGTTTAAATCCGTGTACTGGGAGACGCACAGAATGGACATCAAAATCGTTCTCTTTATAGCTTTAACAGATTATATAGTGCTACATTTTTTCAAAATATCAAAATATAAATGATTTTAAACAAAATGAAATATTTGTAAGTTACGAAAATATTCTTAAAAGAAAAAAATGGAAAGTTAAAAATATGTTAAGTATATGTTGACTCTACATCTACGTTCATAAATTTAGTCGATAATTAATCACGTGGTGAAATGACTGACACGCGTGTATCCGGACAATAATCGTCGACAGGATTGTCAAACTCTTCCTAAACGGTCCACAACCAACAGGAAAACACTAACCGAATTAGAAATCAAGTACCGGATACCGACAATAAAACTGCTAATACGTTAGTTGCAGCTCTACATCCACCGAGAGAGCCGCGCAACATCCGAATTGCATCCCAATACCTTCATTCGATTTATCCGCACCGCTACGTGAGATACCGCCCCGCAGCGCCACCGGCATCAAATTTCATGCGCTCGCCGGAGCACGGGGCCTTTTGCCGGCGAACGAAACACGTGACACTATCTGGCCCGAGTGACGCGGGGGCGGCGGGGGTGGGGGTGGGGGGTGGGGGTGGGGGGTGGTGGTGGGGCAGATAGAAACGAGACAAATTGCGCGCGCGTGCCCGCGTTACAGCGAGCCGGCCGCGGCCCTCGATCGCGTCGATAATACACGCGAAGCGGTTATTATAACCGACTGTCGGGATGATAACGCCGACCGGCACGTAGCGGACTTCTTTATCCGGTCGGGCTCCCTCATGGAAAGTTGCCGCTTCTTTTCTGGAATGCGGTTCGATATGCCGTTCGTAAATAGCGGTCGGTTGGGACGGGGCGTGGCAGGGCGCGGCGGGGCTGGGCTGGGCGGGGCGGGGCGGGGCGGGGCGGGGTGGGGCGGGACGGGGAGGCCCTAGTCCGGGGACTGATATGATATTCATGATGCGGTGTGTGTGGACGCTGCTCATCCCTAGACGCTCGTTATGCCTCCTAGCCGCCCCGGCCCCGCCCCCCGTCCCCGCGCTCGCCCTGCAGAGCTGCCTATCTGAATGCTACCGTTCGTGACCGCAATTAATGCCGCGTATATTGATGCCACGAAACGCGATTCCGCGTATTACAATCCGAATGCGCTCGTCAGAGGTGCTGCTCGAAATCAGGGGAGTCGGAGAGCAGCTCTTAAAAGGTTGTGATAGGTTCTTCGATAAGAGACCCGCGGCCACGAAATCTTGAATTGAAAAATTACCGCTCACGTTCATGGACGTAATGAATGAAATTGCTTTGTAGACATCTTTAGATATGTATTCACAGTAATTTCAATTTTACATCCTCATCATGTCTTTATAGAGCCTTCGTTCGCCACACGGAGAGACAATACAATCGAAGGTAGATACAGAAACAAACGGAATGAAAGAAAATTATGTTATTTAAAATTTAGTGATACATCATTTAGGTGTTGCCTGTGATCGGGGATTGAAGTCGTCTTTGAAAACAGAAGTGATTCAAAACCAATGCATCAACTATTAACTCACTGAAAATGTCACATGATACTGTCGTATTGTCATGTCGTATGATATTTTCCAATTACGTAAGAGACTTACGAGTTCAAATAATGTATACTTTAAAAATACCGAAACAATTATATTACAATAAATAATTCTGTAGAAAAATTCACTATATAAGAATAAATGTAGGTTCCGCCTGTACAAAATATAAAACAAAATGCCTTAGAATATTCACTCATGAAACACTTTCACATGAATGTGAAACAATTTTTAAATTCTCTGGCAAAACAGTACTTCAAAATATCGTGGTACGCGTGCTGTTGTGTGCACTTCGCGAACGAGTGCACCCCGCTTTTCCCGCGAGCGTGTAATAACCTCTACCACTAATCAACTCCTTTCGTGCGCTAATCCTTTGAGACGTCGCCGCCGAGGCCATTATTCCAGAGGAAGCGAATCTCCGCGAGACAGAAGATCCGGAGGCAAAGAGGAGTCTCTGGCGGCCGCAGGCCCTGCCTTTCAAAGTTGCGACGACCGCGGCCCAGCGAGCCACCGCCACCACGCGTCTCTTTGTCCCATTGTCAGCGCACCTCTCCGGTCACTGGAGCCTCATCAGCGAAATGGCTTGATGCGTCGTGATCCATTCGTTTTCATTCGGTAGATCACACGGATGACTACTCAGTAGTGATGCGACATCAATAACGAAACATCGATGTTAGCAAATATTGATGTTTGCTAACATCGATGTTCAAGATTGAAACAGATGCTAAAAGTATATCGACTGAAAACCATCCATGTTTTTCCTCCTCGATGTTTTTCGACTGGTTTAGTAACCTCTGACATTAAATTCTCTTTGTCCCATTGTCAGCGCACCTCTCCGGTCACTGGAGCCTCATCAGCGAAATGCCTTGATGCGTCGTGATCCATTCGTTTTCATTCGGTAGAACACACGGATGACTACTCAGTAGTGATGCGACATCAATAACGAAACATCGATGTTAGCAAATATTGATGTTTGCTAACATCGATGTTCAAGATTGAAACAGATGCTAAAAGTATATCGACTGAAAACCATCCATGTTTTTCCTCCTCGATGTTTTTCGACTGGTTTAGTAACCTCTGACATTAAATTCTCTTTGTCCCATTGTCAGCGCACCTCTCCGGTCACTGGAGCCTCATCAGCGAAATGGCTTGATGCGTCCTGATTCATTCGTTTTCATTCGGTAGAAAACACGGATGACTACTCAGTAGTGATGCGACATCAATAACGAAACATCGATGTTAGCAAACATTGATGTGTGCTAACATCGATGTTCAAGATTGAAACAGATGCTAAAAATATATCGACTAAAAAACATCGATGTTTTTCGACTGGTTTAGTAAACTCTGACATTAAATTCTCTTTGTCCCATTGTCAGCGCACTTCTCCGGTTACTGGAGCCTCACCAGCGAAATGACTTGATGCGTCCTGATTCATTCGTTTTCATTCGATAGAAAACACGGATGACTACTCAGTAGTGATGCGACATCAATAACGAAACATCGATGTTAGCAAACATTGATGTTTGCTAACAGCGATGTTCAAAATTGAAACAGATGCTAAAAATATATCGACTAAAAAACATCGATGTTTTTCGACTGGTTTAGTAACCTCTGACATTAAATTCTCTTTGTCCCATTGTCAGCGCACCTCTCCGGTCACTGGAGCCTCATCAGCGAAATGGCTTGATGCGTCCTGATTCATTCGTTTTCATTCGGTAGAAAACACGGATGACTACGCAGTAGTGATGCGACATCAATAACGAAACATCGATGTTAGCAAACATTGATGTTTGCTAACATCGATGTTCAAAATTGAAACAGATGCTAAAAATATATGGACTGAAAACATCGATGTTTTTCGACTGGTTTAGTAACCTCTGACATTAAATTCTCTTTGTCCCATTGTCAGCGCACCTCTCCGGAAATAAGATTAGAGTACCTACCATTCACGTATGTATTAGATTATAATATCCGTAATATATTCCACGTCCTACGTGAATATATAAACAAATGAAGAAGAATGATGCTCCATTTGAACTGGAGCCTCATCAGTGAAATGGCTTGATGCGTCGTGATTTGTTTTCATTCGGTAGAACACACGGATGACTACTCAGCAGTGAAGCATCATCAGTAACAAAACAACGATGTTAGCAAACATTCATGTCATCGATGTTCAAAATTGAAACAGATGCTAAAAATATATCGACTAAAAACCATCGATGTTTTTCCACATCGATGTTTTTCGACTGGTTTAGTATGATATTTATTATCGAATTTAATGTTAGTAACCTCTAACATTAAATTCGTGCGCATTAAAATTCAATTTGACAAAGTTCGCGTTTGTGAATTCGCCGAATAAGGGCACGAGAAGTAAGGGCATACCCTACGCCCACAGCGCATTTTTTGACCACATGTCAATGTGCGAAATTAGTATGAAGAAAGAGGAAATACTAGGGCATGGAGGCCATCCCGAGAGAGTTTGGTCGAGAAAGGTAGTACAAACAGCGTTCCTGTGGGTCCAATACATGAACTAACAGTGTTAGCAACAGGTATTATTTTGTATGTTAACTTTTACAGTTATGGGAATTTTTCAGAAACAAAACATCGCAATAGGAAAAACATCGATCAAAAACATCGATGTTAAAAATCATAGACTTAAATATGTCTATTTTTAAATCATCGATGTTTCTAAAAAACATCGACATCGGTGACGCATCCCTACTACTCAGCATAAGACTGTCATATTCCAGTAATATCGGAACCGGTTATAAAGAGTGTTCAAAATCGTGAGGTTGACTGGTTAGAAAGATGTTGAAAGTTTCTCACTCGAATACAAGTTTGGTGTCTGTCTCATCAATAACAAACCAATTTTGGGAGCATATTTAAGGATTAAAACGTCGTTACTTTAGTTACCTAATAAACTGAGAAACTTGTTCTTTACGTACATACTATTGGAAATTTTCGAATTTGACCCTGATGACATAGTTTCCAACTAATTTTTGACTTATATTTGCTGTCAAGAATAAAAAAAATTACGATCTTAGCCATATTTTTCTTATACTTGCGTTCTTCCCTGGGTAAGCGAATATGCAATCCTATTACGAAAGAACTTGACGCCTGCTTTTTTAATGTGAGATTATCAAACGAAGCTTTTTTACATGCCACTATTATTGTCATGGAAGAAGGAGTATTTTTGTTCCTTCATTCAGTTCAGATCTCCTAAGCGTATTATAGTCCGCGAATTCGAAGTTTAGAAACCAGAACTCCTATGTCAATAGAGCCGACGGGATGAATCACTTTCCATCCAAAAAGGCAGATCTTGTAAAACTTTTTTGCAGATATGTATTTTGATATAAATTTTACGAAAAATAATAGTTTCACAAAGACCACCAGTCGCGACTAGAATTCTGTCTTCAACCCTTGTACTGACGTGCCTTTATTCCGGTTAAGAAACGTATTGATTTTAAACAGCGTACAAAATGTGAAAGTTGAATCTTGCGACAAAGGATCATAGAAAAACCTCTGACGCAGTTGAACGTACACACACCCTTATTTTCGGAAAAAAATATATTTTCCGCTATAATGAAATGTCACTTAAGTAATTTTTTCCAGCTCTTTTTCTAAATTGTTTTTATATATTATTCATTGAAATCCACACAAAAAAGAATATTAGCTCAACTAGCGTTTTAAATTTTCCGTTGTAAAAGATTGCTTAGTTTGAATTTTCTTAAGTTAGAGTACATTTTTTTGTGTAGATTTTTCTCCTCGTGTTTCAATTAATAATCATGAAATAATCAATTATTCCAAAGTCATGAAAATGAGATGAACGAATTTTTAAGTGTGTATAGTTGTGAAAAATCAGGTTTTTCATTGGATCACCCCTGCTTCTTTTATTCGTTATTACACGAATTAGGATCCATATGAGTATAATTACTGCAGAATAAATAGCAAGATACAAAATAGAAACAACAATGAATCAATCAAATTGTATTGAATCAGTTCAATTGAAATCAGCAAGAACTGATTTGTCTTTCAAGAACGGTCAAATTCCACAGACACTGCTGAACTGAAACTTTCTAACAGACACGTAAGAAACAAAATTATTAACACAATGTTATTTATATTTATAAAGGATAGTGATAACAAAATATTACTTTGTTTAATTCTTATCATAGGTACTACTCCGAGTGCTTGGGAAATTATCGATAAATCCTCGACTCGCGAAGCGAGGAGGGGATTTATCTGAGAATTTCCAAAGCAAGAGTGGTTTTTAATAGGACTATTCCACGAATGAAATTATGGCCAACAAAGTTCAAAAATGCGCCAAATATTGAAAATAACTGAAAGCTGTGTTAAAATCAAAGAGGTTATGTAATAGTACATTAATATTACAAATAGCGGTTAATTGGACGTCGACATAGCAAATCGATGTATACCACCTACTAAGATAGATGAGGCACAGTTTATGATTGGCCAGTAGGGAGAAGCTGTAAGAAAAATCGAATGGGAAAAGTGATAAACTTTTTGAGATACACCGCCCAGATTGGGGTATTTTGTATGTGTGGTTAAACACAATTGGTTTTAATTACACATTTTAAATGATATATTTGTAACAATGATTAACAACTTTATTTGAACTCTTTCCAGACAAGTAGTTTTACATAATGTACAAAACTGATGTTTTAGCGAAAGTTACATTTGTCAACCAGCACTGTCTTCATTCCTCACTCAGAATATGAATGTTGATTAATCAGAGAGATAATGGAAATTTCTTTGGTATATACTGTACAAAAAATATCAGCAAAAATACCATTTGCCACTCATGAAACGCTACTTTATTTTTTCGGGCAAAACAATTATATAAAATACAAAGTATTTATTTTAAAATAAATTTCCAATTATTTTCCGTCGTAATTACTACAAAAAAACGTGGTTTTGACATTAAAGAAGAACACTTTTCAAAGCAGAATAAAAGAAACCGGGGCCTTTGATTTGCTTGAAAGGATCAAGGAAGCCATAGCCTCAAGAGAGAACGATCTTTTTCTCTTTCCCCACAAAAAAAAGAAAAAAAAAACCATGCCAGTAAAAAGAGCAAACAGATGTTTAAAGACTTCCATACCTCTGCATTGGTCGGAAACCTCGATAGGTTTTACTCGATCCCAGTCAGGGTTTTTTTCCTGCAGGGTAAAAGAGAAAAGTAAAAGCCCTGTCTCGGTAGCACGGGTGGTGGTGGCGGCGGCGGCGGCGGCGGCGGCCGCGCTGGGGTCGCAGCCCTCAGAAAGAGCTGCGACAAATGGGTCACAGCGTGTTAGCGTGCCGTAGGTTTCACCAGGTGGCGCGGACGGCGCCCGTGACGACAGCGGTGGCGGGCAGAGGGGGAATGTGTGGTGGTGTCAGAAGCTGTAGAGGTGGTTACAGAAGCGACAGTCTTGGCGGTGGAGACCGCAGATAGAGGACTGAGAAGATGTGGTCTTGGCGTTTGCGGAGGCGGTGGCGACGGTAGTGAGGGCGGAGACGGATGTAAAGAATGCAGCAGATAGCAAAGGTGGTGACGGTGGAAGTGGAAATGGCAGTGGAGATGGTAGTGGTGACACTGGCGATTGTGGAGGAGGCAATAGCGTCGGCAACGGTGGTCGGGGCGAAGATGCCAGAAGTAGTGAAGAAAGTGTTGGTGAAGGCGCAGGAGAGTAGTAAAAAAAACGGCAGGAGTGTGGCGCACGTGGCGAGAGAGAGGTGGCGGAGCGGAGAGAGGAACGGTGGAGGACACGAAGACGACGCAACTGACGGAGAGCCGCGGCAGGGGGAGATGTTGCGGTGGATGCAGGCGAGTCGGAGGTGGAGGCGATGGCGGCGAAGGCGGCTGAGAAGCGGAGGTGGAGCTTCTGGAAGAAGCGGTTGAGATGGTAGGAGATGTAACAGTCGTAGCGGAGGCTGCTGCGATGGCGAAGACTTCGCGATGGCGAAGATGAGGAGCAGCGGTGGAGCTTGTGGCGACGATGGAGATGGGAGAAGCGGTTGAGGATGGTGGAAGGGATAACAGTGGTGGCGGTGGCAGCAGCGTTGGCGAAGGCGGCTGAGGAGCGGCGATGGAGCTTGTGGCGACGATGGAGATGGAAGAAGCGGTTGAGATGGTGGAAGGGATAACAGTGGTGGCGGTGGCAGCAGCGTTGGCGAAGGCGGCTGAGGAGGCGGCGATTGGAGCTTGTGCGCGACGATGGAGATGGAAGAAGCGGTTGAGATGGTGGAAGGGATAACAGTGGTGGCGGTGGCAGCAGCGTTGGCGAAGGCGGCTGAGGAGCGGCGATGGAGCTTGTGGCGACGATGGAGATGGAAGAAGCGGTTGAGATGGTGGAAGGGATAACAGTGGTGGCGGTGGCAGCAGCGTTGGCGAAGGCGGCTGAGGAGCGGCGATGGAGCTTGTGGCGACGATGGAGATGGAAGAAGCGGTTGAGATCGTGGGAGAGGTAACTGTGGTGGCGGAGGCGGATACGCTGGCGAAGACGTCTGAAAAGCAGTGGTGTGGCTTCTGACAACGATGGAGGTGGAAGAAGCGGTTGAGATGGTGGGGAAAGGTAACAGTGGTGGCGGTGGCAGCTACGGCTGGCGAAGACGTCTGAGAAGCAGTGGTGAAGCTTCTGGCAACGATGGAGGTGGAAGAAGCGGTTGAGATGGTGGGATAGGAAACAGTGGTGGCGGAGGCAGCTGCGTTGGCGAAGACGGCCGAGGCGGCGCTGGCGGCGCGGACTTTTATGTGCACTTGAGGGCCCCATTACGAGGAGGTGACGAAGCGTGGCTCCGAGGCAGCCTGGCGCCTCCGATGCAGTAACCGCGCCGATAAATCGCGCGTGATTTACGTAGCGTGACGCGGGGGCGACGGCGGCGCGGAGGGGGCGGGGCGGGGGCGGGGGGCGGCGGTCAAGTGGGAGGGAGAGGCTGGGGCGAGGCGGGCGCGTGGAGCGGGCGCAGTAGGAGCGTGTAGTTCACGGAGGTCGGAGATGAATGAAAGGAGTATTGTCCCAGCGGGTGGCAGAGCTGTGCAGGAGACGTGAAGGGCAGGCGACAGGGAAACTGGTAGCTCAAGGGGAGCAACAGCGATGGGATGCGAATGTAGGTGAACGCAATGTTAATGGAGATGATTGTAACAATATTTAAGGCGTGGAGTTTGAGTTGTGGTGACGAGAATGGAATTGTAATAATGGAGAAAGGAATTGTTAACATCCAATAATGAGTTGCACTGAATGAGAATAATGAGAATGCAGTGAAGATGATAGTGACGGACATACAAATGTATTGAATTTTAGGTTAGGAAATCATTTAAAGAATCTTAAAGAAAAAAACTGTCCGCAAAGAAATGAATACATTTTAGTACACTAAACGTTGTTCTAAACTTTTAATAAAGACAAGCACTAACTATATTGTCTCCTTTCACGTTTGCGACTACGACCTGCTCTGATAAAGGATCGTCGTCTGAGAAAATGCCGCTTAACGCACAGAACCTACGCTTCAGCTCTCTCTCCCTTTCCCTCTCTCTCCCTTTCTATCTCTTTCCCTGTCTCTCTCCCTTCCCACTATCGTTTTCCCTCTCTCTCCCTCCCTTCCCTCTATCTCTTTCCCTCTCTCCATATCCCTCTCTTTCCCCTTTTCTCTCCCTATCCCTCTATCTCTCTCTATCCCTCTCCCTCAATATCTTTATCTCTCTCCTCTCATATACACACAGTTACACCAATGAAAAAACAGCGACAGGTATCTTGTAATACAGTAATCTAAGAGCTTTTCCGCATAACAAATATTGCGTGTTCAAAACCAAAACTATAACTGACAATTGCTATGTGCGAAAAATAAACAGGTATGATTGTAGGATTGTCCTTGCCCCATGGACACTTTTGATTACTTGTGATGTATTTTTTATTGTGGTGAACAAATGTTTCGGACAAGAATCCATGGATAAGTGAAAACTGAGATGAGTTGACAAAACGTGTAAAAGTGACTGATGGTTGTTAGAACTACCACTTTCATGGCATGGGAATATTATAACCATTGAGAAAATGGTAATTTGTTCATTAAGGCATGGGCACATCGTTTTATGAAAAGAGTGTTTTCACATTACACTTTCTACGAAAAGTGAAATTTCAGGTGCCATTATTTATGTCCAAACGCCTGCCCAATAAAAAATATGGAATGGCTTTCCCAATAAAAAACATGCAATATTTCGACATCATCACTAAGGTTCAGTATTTGATCGGCAACCTCGCTCGTGTATTCACCGCCTCCCCGCATCGCTGCTCCAAGCATTCGCTCTTGTCAAAGGGTCTTGGTCGCGCCCACAGGGGATACCTCTCCCAGCTGACGGAAGCCTCGCGGCTATTCGCTTCTGGCATCCACCGCGTTGGAGACTTCTGCTCCCGGCTGGTCGCGAAGCTCCGACATCCGTTCCACCCATCAAACGCAGAACGGTGGAAACGGGGAACGCGAGACAGGAGAACAACTGAGGGATTAAATGCGCGCCAACGAACTTGCTGTAAATTGCACTCCACGGCGCCGGCAGAGTGGAAATATCAAAGGTTGAATGGAAAGGAGAAATGTAAGCGAGCCCTCAACAAGCGATATGTGGACTGATCTTTAGGATCTGCTCAGGCCGGGTTGATTTTACAAATGTGATTGCGTTGCAAGGAGATTAGCAAACGTACTAGTGGGGATATTCATTTCACGTTGAGTCAAATATAATGCAGTACAGTAAAATCCCGATTGTTTTTTTAATTGCTAGTTTATGACTTCGTTAACATGTACGACAAACTGATCAAATATTACCTTCAAAGCGAAAGCTCAGGAACAGAATAAAAGCTGAAAGTTTCACTTTAATACCTTCTGAAATTTGTTTTGTAGAAATAATGAATATCGTTTTGTAGAAGTTGTTTTGCAATAACTTTCATTACCTTACTACACATTTTCAACAAAGTTAATAACCTTACTGCACATTCTCAACAAAGTTAATAACCTTAATGCACATTCTAAACAAAGTTAATGGTATTGTTTTCGACCATATACAGCGCATATATTACTTGGAGATGAACAGTGAGCTAAAAATAAAAGAATTGCGATCTCAAATCTTCAATATTGACATTGATGTTCTTAACAGTGTCTTAGCATTTGCGTGCGGTGTGTCTCTACAAATCGTGAGCAAAGCACTCTGAGAGATTAAATAGAGCGCGTTTACGAAACAGACTTTGTGGTCTCGGATTTCTATCTACTTCCCTGATCCTCCGAACAGGCCAGAGACCTCTAGATGGGCTGACATGGTGCGGAATTCATTTGAACATTAAATAGAGATATGCACATTTACAAAAAAATGTCCTTGGAAATGTTGATTCTCTTTTTTTATAAGCGACAACATACTTGAATTATATCGATCATTTATTATTGAATATAATATTTATCTCGAAAACGTATCTGCATGATCTCGATGTATTTATCACTATTTATTAAAAAATCTTCTAGGATGTCGGAGATTGCAGAAGTACGTCTCTACTAAACGTTATTCAGTGACAGAGGACAACCAGTAAAATATTCGTAGATATAGCCGTAACTTCTAAACAAAACAACTTAAACAAAGACCATCATCAGTCCTAGTTGAAGAGTAGATGTTTCCACTGTTAATGCCTGCTATCAAAGTCCTCTTCTTTTTCCATTCTCGTTCTACAACCTCCAGTTATCCGTTTCAGCGACTGCTTCACCCTACACGACATTTTGTCTACTGTCCTTTCCCATCACCAATAAGAGTGTTAAAGTCTACCTACTCTGACTCCGCTAATTGTGATAATCAGTAGAGATGAGTTTACTCGTGTGGACTATTTCTATATCCCATACTTATATTAATGACCAACCTACGATAGAAACAAGCAAAAAGAAACTACAATACGTGCTACACATACGTTTACCTAAAACTTGATAACAACGTTTCTGTGTGCAAATGATTTTAAAAAGAATAATATAGTGGAATTTTCGAAAGTATAACAAACAATTCAGAACAAGATAAGTTCGTAGGTATATTATAAATTGAACTTTAAACACAAAAAGAAGTGAATCTTCAAATACATGTCAGTAAGGAATTTTTGAACCTTGTCAAGAATCACTCATACAGTGTATGCCGTGAATACATAGCCGCTTATGAATGGCGTCTGCTCTCCTAGCAGATTGCAATCGAGAGGGATTTTTTCTGAAACACGAGTGAGACGGATGTTTACCAATCCTTGCACGTTCAGTCCGTCTCACGCCATCTTTTCCTCCGCATCGCCTATGGACCACCGCTCTCATTACCTTCTTCCCCTCCCTTTCTTGACCACACCAATTTTTCCTCCAGCGTCCTGCATCCCACCCCGCGCCGCCCCGCGCCATCTCGCCCCGCGCCATCCCGCCCCGCGCCATCCCCCCGCACCATTCCTCTCCGCGCCATCCCGCCCTGCGCCATACCGCCCCCGCCATCCACCCGCGCCACCTCTCTCCGCGCAATCCCGCCTCGCGCCATCCCCCGCGCCATCCCTCTCCACGCAATCCCGCCTCGCGCCATCCAGCCTCATACCATCCCACCCCGCGCCATACCGCCCCCGCCATCCACCCGCGCCATCCCTCTCCGCGCAATCCCGCCTCGCGCCATCCCGCCCCGCACCATCTCGCCCCGCGCCATCGCGCCCCGCGCCGCCCGCGCCGTCCCACTCCGCCCCGCGCGGCCCCGTACCGCTCCGCTCCATCCCGTTCCACCCCGCTCCGCCACGCGCCACCCCGCCCCGCCCCGCGCCGCCCCGCCCCGCATCACTCCGCCCGCGTGTTGAGCGCGCGCCGTAATCTCGTTGAAGTTGGTTCATAATCCGCGCGCTCCGCGTGGAATGCGTCGTAAAGAAGGGCGCGCGCCCTCATTAGGGGCAGCGGAGGCGCCGAAGCACGGCGCCGCCCAACACGCCCGTCACCCTCCCCCCCCCCCGCTCTCAGGACAAGGGCAAGGCGGAAGGGCGGTGCCCGGCATACACAAGGCGGACTCTCGCCGGCGGAGGAGAATTTTTATCATTCGGAGCGTTGATGGAATCTGCGAAAGTTCCGAGTTACTCTCTGGTCAAGGTCAGAGATACGAGGACTCATTTAGTACAACCCCCGATAATATCCCCCAAATAAACTGACTTTCGTGCCTCAGGGCATCCCGCCAAATGTAGTCAGCTGGTGTCACTGCAGTGCCTTTGACCGGGAGGTCCTATAGATCGAGTCCAAGACCGGCGGCAAGATTTTCGACACTAGCTAGACAGCTATAGCTCGACAACTTACAAAAAAAACATCACGGCGTCGCTTACCTCAGGGGGCGTGGTGAAGCCATCCCGAGAGTGAGCCTAGTTGAACTCAAGGACCGCCTGCAACGATAACTGGTTCACTCTTGCAACTTCGTTCTTACGCTGAAACAGAGATACGAGCCGAAGTCGTAGGCTTCCGCGGCTGGAGTCATGTGGAGGATCTTGGCTGTCCGGGAGACACCGCGTCGAAGGCTGAGTTGCCGACGTTTCGACCGTCTTATCGTGGTCATCCACATTCCAGCCCTGAGGAAAACCACGATAAGATGGTCAAAACGTCGGCAACTCAGCCTTCGACGCGGTGTCTCCCGGACAGCCAAGATCCTCCAGAGATACGAGCCTTTAACCCTCTAGGTTCGGGACCGTCGCGTCAAGGTCGAGCTGTTTTGCTCCCGCCCACATGAGCCGAGGCGCGGCGGCTCCCCAGGCGGGGAACTTGGGCAGCTGAGAGAGGGAACCCTCCCCTCCACCACTTTTCACGCATGCGCAGTCCAGGGATTTTTTTCTAAGTAGTCGAGCTATATGTTGAATTCAGTTGCGGTGTGGAAGCGATTTCTACGGCCGGCATCTCTGATTAGTAGTTTTCCGTGAATTATCCGATCAACACCAGGCGAATGCCCGAGCAGCACCCAAACAAACCGGCCATAGGACCGCGCGCGATCTTTCTTTCCTCTTTCCTCCTCACCCCTTACTTACAGGCACTGTTATATCCACTACACTCGCACACTTGTTGGGAGACCGATTGGAAACTTAGAGCTTGTCCCGGCTGGAGCGCTGCCCTGCTGGTGGGAGGTGCCTGGTTGGGAAAACCCCGCTTGCTGAAATGTAGTTCGGTGCCGGATCTCACCATTTAGCGAGAGGAAGATCACCACTACCGCGATAAAACATCCTCTTACACTTACGGGACTAATTATCTTCATAGATGACGCTCTCGGAATAACTAATCAATCAATCAATCCATCCACCAAGTGTACACAAGGCGGGCTTATACCGATTGGTTCACAACCGGTTTCAGAGGTGCTTATTGCGTTGCCTCTGAAGATACTCTCCGAGCAAGTGCACCCCGCAAGTACTGTCCAGGAAATATAAATCAGATTAATTCTTCTATATAACATTTTAGATGTAAATATGGTTGAAATAATCTAGGAAATCTCGAAGATGTTCTTAGATAAAGGGAAAATAGAGATAACCCGTATACTTGTAGAAAGCGGGGTCACGATGACCTAGATGTTACATTTAAAACAAAAATGTTTCGCCGAAGACGTGCACAAAACGCCATCAGCATTAGTTAACACCTATATAGGATATAGAATTCCTGAGTACATACAGATGAGTCATCCTACCACACAAGTGCTCACGTTTTAGAAATGTGTCTGGTGGAAGACATCCGGGAAATCTTGAGGAAATCTCGAAGAAGCACCCAAAGCAAAAAGAGCGGTACAAAGAATACCTAGAAGAGGATCATACTGGCATACTAGTGTATGACGTATGTGTGGATGAATAAATCTACTAAATCTGGAAGATGATCGTCAGTCTACTGCGTCGTCAAGCTTACTGGTTTTGGCATGTTTTATTTATTTAACAGGTAATTATTACACATAAAATTGCATAACTTGATATATGTGGCTAGGCTGAAAGCCTTTAAACCATTACAATACCTACATCCTTGCGTTCTAAACTTTCGAATTCTTGAATTACATAAAAGCCGCGGTAAAGAGACCGTAAGGTAAGATCAAGGAAAAAATTCCTGAAGAGAGAAAAAAACCTGCCGTCGGAAGACGAGCACATGAAAATCTACCGAACTTTTTGTAGTAGTTTGCACCCATCGCCACTCATCCCCTCCGCGCCACGTCACCTTCGAGCAAGGAACGCCGAAGCGAAGCCGGAGCGGCAGAGATCGTGGTCACGAAGTGTACCGTAGTGTTCCTAGGTACAGAGAGTAGCGCATTCCATTGTTCCACCGATCCCGCCATTTTATAACCATTTGTCAGTAAAATTGGAATTGTGTAGTATTCCGTATGTTGAGAACCATGAATCTACCCCAACCACTATTAATATTCTTGAAAATCTTCATAATGTCACCAAATGTTATAATTTCCCTTCAGTTAGTTTGTTGTCTGACGGGATTGTCGGATGAGTGGATATAAAATGGCGGCGGTGGCGCTACTCTCTGTAGCTTGGGTTCTAGTGTACAGGAAGGAGATTTAACGCCGGTATTGGAGCCCATGGTGGGGGGTATGTGCGAAAAACCTCGGCAGATACTTAAAAAAAAAATTAGACCCCTTTTACTTCATCAACATTACGCGGTGAGTAAAGGAACTTGTCTTTCCTTTTTTCGCTCAATAAGGACAAGATTCGTTAGATCAGTTCATCCAAGTCGACGCTCGGCCCTGCTAAGGCGGTCTTTGGGCGTGCTTCAATCCAAGACATTGAGATGGAAAAGAAGTATTATCGGGGCAGTGTTGTGCAAGACAGCGAATTGCAGCTCTCCAGAGACGTTTTTACGCAGCATGAGCTGTTTTTGTGTGAGAAATTTTATAATAATATATTAATTATTATTATTGTCAAGAGCGTGTCTCGTTAAATTAATAAATAAATAAATAAATAATAAATAAATATATTAACGCTTGGCTTTGCTGCCATCGGCTGCTTTGAAAGGTTCCTTGGTGAATCTTTCATTCGCCGAGTGATAGCTGCCGAAGTTTTTGGTACCCCCACCACCGTAGTTGAGTCTCCTTCCTGTAGAGTTCGTGGTCGTGGTGGAGGGGTGGCGTGCCGTCCCCCCTCCCCTCCCACTCCACAGACCGAGGTGCTGAACGGTGGTGGCCTAACCGGCCGCCGCCGCCGCCGCCGCCTCCGGTTTTCACTTGCGCTTGCGAGCTGTGGACTGTGTTAGGTTGGGATAGTGATCGACCCTTTCTACTCGAACTGTTCATTTCTCCTGGTATTTTTGCTACAAAAAGGTACATCTTGTGGAATATTGAAACATCGCTATTTAGTGGTATGTCTCATGAAACTGTTGATGAACCTGGCAGACCTGGCACGATTTTGTTGTAATAAACTTGTTTCCTGAGAATACTGAGTTTCTTGCCCTTTGCCCGGTCACATAAATTTTTCTACGTTTCAGGCCCTGGCTTCACGCATTGTCTCCTTCCAGTCTTTGGCCTTCTCAACACTGCGGATTCCCGCTGATGCCTTTTGCCCTGTGAAATAGAATGTAATTCTTTAGTGTCTCGATTGCTTCATTATAATATGATATTTACCGTTCTTCGACCGCTTTATGTTTTTGTAGTTGGTGAGATCTAGATATCACTCTGTAACGTAAACGCCTTTGCCATGAAAGGTTGGGAGTTTTTGAAGGGCAGTATAACATAATCAGCTACTACGATTCAGTTGTAAGACTAACGCCAGGTACTGTAAGAACATATTTGCACAAAGCTACTCATTAAAAAAATGAAGTATGGGAGAAATTTCCAAACACATGAAAATACTTTTAAAAGTTACATCGTCGGAAGCTCAAGACTGAACTAGGTAGATAAGTAATAGTATTTTGCAAAAGGTTTATTATTGTACCATTTGCGTTATATCTGTCAAAATAATTCATGGGTTCTGGCTCTCGTTATTTAACTTAGTCACGCTCAGGTTCGTGAACTTTAAGTTGCGCGTTTAAAAGTAGCGTGAAGAGCATTATGTGATATTTTAAAATTAAATTGTATTTTTCTATGTGCTGTTACTTTACATACTTCCATAATCTATGATTAAAATTATTTTTCCTTTGTAAATGTAACTCTGTAAATGTTTCGAGAAAATAAGTAATGTTTGAAATTGTTCAGTCAGCTCAAATTTCATTTCTTGGTCCCATTAACCGTAGATAATTTTGCTATTTTATTTCTCTTTCAACATCATAGACTATTTCCGTTTTTTGTGATTTTGGGAAGTCTTGATAGCTAATTGAAATGGTACACTGATTAATTCTTAGAAATCTTTTATAATTTATTTAAATAATCCAAAAACCTGCATTTGTTAAAGAGCACTCGAATTATTATTCTTAATTACTATTATACAAATTCAGTAACATACCAATATTAATTTTGCACAAATTTTTAAACTTCCGAGGGTATTAATGAGACTGAATAGCTGCACAATAGTTTTTCTGCTCTATTTCGATGTATTTGTATTAAACATTCTATGAATCTACAGAAAATCCTACCAACGTATAAAAAGAACACTAAAGGGAGAAAATAATATTTTCCTGCATTGTTTTTAATAGTCAAAAGAATATTAAAGTCAACTTACGAGTTAAGAAAACCAGATATTTTATCAAAATTACCGAATTGGTTGCCACACTACTCGTACTGTTAGTTATGAAGTTACAACTTCGTGCAGCTATATGTTTCCTGTAACCTTGAGCTCATTTTCAACGACAAGTGAAAATGACCGATGGCTTCGAAAGGGGTCTTATAACGTACATTTTCCCTGTACAATCTATCATTCATTTTTGAAATCACGGACCTGTTGCTCTCTTCTTCGTCCCGACGCCTCTACATTACACGCGTGCCGCAGCACCTTCGCTCCCGCGGCGCCGTTGAGGCGTTGACACCGCAGCCCAAGATATCGCCGCCTTTCTTCCGGGGCGGCTCTAACAAGCAAGCAGCCGGTTTAAGTGGTAATATCTCAGCCCCAAAACGAACCTTGCGGCCTCCACCGCCAGCTGGAAGCCCAGTCAAGGGGTGCAAATATGAGCCCCGCCGCCGCCGCCCCCCGACCCGCCGGCGGTTTTCCTTCAATAAGGCGACTCCATTGTCCGAGGCCGGCGTCCGGTGGCTGTGAAGGGGAGGGGCGGGGGCGGGGAGGGGCGGGACGGAGCGGGGCGGGGCGAAACGGGGCAGGTCGGAGCGAGGTGGATCAGGGCGGCGCGGGGCGGATCAGGGCGGGGCGGGAGGTGCGAGGCGGGGCGGGGAGGTGCGGGGCGGAGCGGGGCAGGGTCAAAGTGGGTGGGGCGGGCGGAGCGGGGCGGGGCGGGTCGAAGCGGAGCGGGTCGGGGTGGAGCGGAGGGGGGGACGGAGCGGGGAGGGCAGGGCAGGGCGGGGCGGAGCGGGGCGCGGCGAGGCGGAGCGGGGTGGGTCGAATCGGGCGGGGCGGGTCGGGGCGGACGAGCGGGGCGGGGCGCGGATGGGGCGGGGCGGGTCATTACGAGCGCGACCTCAGAGACGCCGCCCGCGGGCGATGGGCGATGGACTTCGTGGGCGGCGGCGGCGGGAGGGGGAGGGGGAGGGTGGGGGTGGGCGGTGCTACAAATGACAACGCGGGCGTGCGGCGATGACAAGCGCCAGGCTCCGCTATCGATCGCTCCTTATCGCCCCGGGCGGTGCAGGGGCGGGGCGGGGGGGCGGGGCGGGGACGGGCGAGGCCGCGCGGACGCAGGTGCGCGCGATGGCCGGGCGGCGTAGCCTCCACCGCCGCCGCCGCCGCCCACCGCGCTGGGAATGGTGCGCCATTAGCCGTGAGTTACCGTCGGCGGCCGCGGCGGCGCGAGAACGCGTCCCCGCACCTGAGCCCTTCCGCCCCGCCTCTCCTTTCCCCGCCCCGCCCCCCGCGCTGGACCGCTCGCGCGCCTCCGCCGCCAAGTCGCCGGGAAAACCTCGTAATCGCGGGGCGGCGCGATGAACAAAACGACGGGGCGGGATTGGGAGTCGCGGAGCGGGCGACTTCGGAACGGGAAGGCGTGAGGGGGAGAGGTGGCGAACAGTCAGGGCGGGGAGTGGAGTTGTGTACGGGTTGAAGAGAGAAAGGACGGGGTGAGGACCTAGGAGAGAGGGTTCTGGATGAGAGAGGAGGAGGGGGAAAGCGGTAAAGGAGACAGACGGAAGAACAGAAGAAATAAGGTCGGAAAGATGTGGGTTTGGGGGACACAGAGTGGCTTGTGATAGGGTGGGGAGGGGCGGGACTAGATTGGACAAAGTGAAGAAGTCGGGATTGGAAAGGTGAAGATAGGTCTGAAAGAAAAGCATTGGATAGGTAGAGTGGTAGAACATTAAATGAAAGGGCATGAATAGAAGGAGCGAGGGCAAGCCAAACGAAGAATGAATGGATGATTGATTGGTGATTCCGAGCGCGTCAACTGCTAGGGTCACTAGTCCCATAATTTTAGTGCATGTGTTTTCCTCGAGAGGTGGCGGTAGTCTTCCCCGCTGGATGGGCGTTGGCTAACACAGTTTTCTCAACCAGGTATCTCTCACTAACGGAACATCGTCCCAACCGGGACAAGCTCTAAGCTCCCGATCGGTCCTCTGGGCATGTGTGGTACGTACTGCATGTGTGTGTGTGTGTGTGTGTGTGTGTGTGCGCGCGCGCGCGCGTGTGTGTGCGTGTGTGGGTTAGTAAGTGGTGAGATTAGGACAAGGAAAAGAAAGGAAAAAATCGCGGACGGTCCGTAGTCTGGTTATTAGGGTACTGCTTCGACATTTGCCCAGTGTTGACCTGAGAAACCATGATAAAATACCGATCAGAGCAGCTGGTTGCTAGAACTCTCCTCCAGACTGCAACAGTGCTCTATCTAGCTATCTGGCTCATGTCGAAAATCCTGCTACCGTCGGGATTCGAACTCCAGGACCTGCCGATCAGACTCACTGCGGTGACTAGTTGGGGCCCTGAACCAACTCTCAGGGTTCAGAAGAGCTGCGCGGGGCGGAGCGGGCTGTGACGTGGAGGGGCACGGCATGATGGGCCGTGGTGGGGCGGGGCCAGGAGGGGCGGGGAAGGGAGGGGAAGGGTATGACGGGGCATGGCATGGCGGGGCCTGGTGAGGCGGGGCTGGGCTGGACCTGATAGGGCGCGGCGGGGCGGGGCGTGGCGGGGCCTGGTGTGGCGGGGCGGGTCAGGGCGGAGAGTGGTGTGGCGTGATGTGTCGTGGCTGGGCGTGGAGTGACGGAGCGGGACAGAACGGGGCCGGGCGGGGCGGGGCGGGGCGGGGCGGAGAGTGGTGTGGCGTGGCGAGGAGGGGGCAGAACGGGGAGGAATATGGCGGGCGCAGACTGATGTGGCGTGGTGGGGCGTGGGCAGATTCCGAGCGGCTGAGGTCGCTGTGCGCAGAGATCCAGGGAACGCGGGGGAGCGACGTCTGAGTTGATGGCGCGGTAGCACCCGCGCAATGTGGGGATGGGGGGGGCGGGCTGCGGCGGCGGCGGCGGCGGCGGGTCAGGTGCGGGTGATACGGGAATGGAGGTTTATGGAGATAGCAGACTGTGCAGGAGGCTGCGGCTGCGGCAAACGAGAACGAAGGACGCACGAGGTCATGGTTGGATATTTCGCGGAAGGGCATTAGAGAGAGGGAGCTGTGGCGGCTTTGATGGGAGAGGCCTGAGGGAAAAACAGTTTCCAAAGAGATCCACGTGACTTGCGGCCAGACTTCTTGTACTTTTTGTCTCAACCCTTTCCGCACGTTTCATTACTTTTGTGTGGTTTAAAACTTCTATAAATAATTTTAAAGAAGAAAGTAATTGTAAATGCTGAACACAATCGCTTAAATTAATGAATACATTTTTAAAAAAATAAGTGTTTACAAATTTTCATCTTCTTTATAAATTATTCTTTATATAAACCATTTTACTAATTTTTTCGCAAGATTACTGAATATCATTTTTATATACTTACGTATTTTATATTGCGATTTTATGGAAATACATATCTTTGAGTCTTTATGAAATGTTCTTTTGGTTTTATTATCATTAGAGATCGCATATCTGACGAGTACACTATGAAACAATAAGTAAACATAATACTGATATTCGAAAACCAATGCTAAATGATATATCAAATCTGAGCACACGAAAAGGGACCTAAAAGTTACCATTCGTACGTGATTTTCAGAATATGATCACAGAGGTAAATGGACAGAAACTCTCAACACAACACAACATCAAATCCCAGAAATATATATCATGACGCAATTCGTATTAAATATCAGTAAGAGAAAACCTTCCTTCATAATTGTTTTTTTTCACCTTGGCTTGTGAGAGTGATATTACTTTCTAAAATACGTACGTATATGTGGCTCAATATACATAGTAAAGAGAAAGTTATCCAATACTGCAGAAAATCTATTTCAAAATGGGGCGCGGGGGCAAGGGCAAGAGCGAGGGCAAGGGCGAGGGCAAGGGCGAGGCAAGGACGACGGCGAGGGCAAGGGTGAAAGCAAGGACGAGGGCAAAGGCGAGGGTGAGGGTGAAGGCGTGGGCGACGATGAGGGTGAGGGTGGGGGTGAGGGTTTTTGCGAGGGTGATTGCGAGAGCGAAGGCGAGGGCATGAACAAGGTCGCAGACGAGGGGGCGCGCAAGATCGCGGACAAGAGTGAAGACGAAGGGGGGTGCAAGACCAAAAGTGAGATGAAGTCGAGAGTTGTAGCGAGGGGCGGGAATGCCCGAGAAGGCGAAGGGGAGAACGAGAGCGCCTGCGAGGGGAAATGCAATGGCAGCGAGCGAGGATTGGCAGCGCTAATGCGGGGGACTTGAAAAGATTCCCGCGGCGCCGCTGCAGTCAGTTGCAGAGGAGCTCAGAGGCAGCGGCGGTGAGGGATTACGGAGGACGAGGGGAAAAGAGGCGGGGGCGAAGACATCGGACGAAGCAGAGGAACGTCATGTCATCGAGTGAAAATAGAGCTATTCACTTCAACAATTGGATTGTAAATCGTACTTATCCTCGCAACAAAGCGGAAAACCCAATGTAATGAAAGCAGCCCAAGTGAAAGAATACAGAGTGACTTCACTGAGCCATTGTTCTGATGGAATGTGATTCTGAATGATGAAGAGATTTGGCAAATGGGAAGAGGATATACTTCCCTTTCTTTCTGAATACTATATCCACATCTACGTTAATTTCAATTTTGCCGCGATGCACATGTTGTATGCCCTCTGACACGGAAATAATGAAATGGTTCGACGTTCTTATAATTTGTGTGTGACGAAAAACTAAATAAAAATTATTTAAACATTATTGCTTCTTTCTAGTGTTGATGAGCTACCCGTAAATTTTTTTAATTAATTGAAATAAAAGACCAATCGGTCGACTCTAGAATTTCTCTTAATAATTAAACAACTATGATAGGAAAACGGTTCATCTGATAAACGATCTTCAGCTGTCCCTGAATCTTCAGAATGTCTTTGCTCCCAGTGAGTTAAATGAGCTATATTAATAACAATAACAACGAAATAATAAATTTAACGAAAAAAACTACTCTTTTTTTTTCAAAAGAGAATATAATCTTATTTAAATAGTTCGTTTGTTAGCATACATTTCAAACGTCGCGTGCTGAAGGTAGTCTAAACTTTCCCAAAATCCGCGCACTAATTTCCAACAGAGGGAGCAGAATAATTTCTTGTGATGAAGTTCTTTGGAAAATAAGCTCTTTGAAACGAGGCTTCAACTGACAAATGCTTTCAAACATGACCGAAAGATTGCGGCATCTCCTGGGAACTGGGCAGATAGCGTAGTACGTTGTAGCCAATTCTCAGAAGGGAACGCGTTTCCGTTTAAGACGCGAAGAGATTGCATTGTTTGAAAATCAGAGAAGCTGAGTGGTATTACAACGGATCGCCTCGCCAGGTCGCGGCTAAGTAATACGCGCGGTTCGACTCCTCTGATAGCTGTATTATTACGTACGTTGATTACCGTTTCAAGGCCAAGTAGCATTGCATTCTCTGTGGACTAGAGTCTGGAGCGCGCTACTACACGATGCGCGTATAAAATAAAATATGTGAGGAAAAACTCGTTGCGTGTGACCAAATATAGGTAAAACTAACAACTTATTCCATACTTCATGATTATTACGCGGAAGTGCTAATCTTCTCAATTGCTTTCGTTTTCAGAAATGTTCCCTGGAATTAATGGATAGGAAAGATGCGCAGCAGGTTTCTTGTGTTATATTGTCAGCGAGCTCTCCCAAAAAATCTCAAGGTAAATTTGCAGCCTGAACATGCAGTGTTGGCCGAAAATAACTTAAAAATTGCCTTATTTTATGACATGTTTTTGAACAACAGATTTCATTCAGGATGTAGTTGTAGGGACATTCCGAAAAAAGTGTAAGCCTTTGCAATTTTCAAAAAAACTCGTGATTTCAACGAAAATTAATCCTGCGCTATTCTTTTAAGCGTTCTTTACACTATCCAAGAACAGAGTTTAAAAAGAAAGTTAACCAATTTTTCACAATATTTTGAAATTCTTGTTGGGTCTTCATGTGAAGCACCCACACTAATGAAAATATTCGTTTCATACTGGCAGGTCTTTTAGTTTGTTCTGATGGATCGGGGAATATCAATTTTGGAGAAAATCTGAACGTTTTAAAAGATACCGTTGCCCCAAAACAGATGGACAGCCAGACAGACAGAAGACGTTTCGCCGATAATCGATTTTTCACTATGATCCACAAAACTTGGATTCTTCCTAAACATTGGAAAACTATTTATGTACGTTTTCGTTACCAGAGCCACGCAGTAAGAGTTTTCTGTCTAAAGGTCTCCAATTTCCGGCGCACAATACTTTTTCCTCTTACGTAGTTAAACAAGTGAAAACGTTTAATGGAAAAGGGACCAAGAAATGTAGTAGCCCTAACTTATCTACGCACGTGTATGTTCTCTATTCATTTACACACTCTCTTGACACTCTATACCCTCAACCTCACACCACTGAACTGCCATTCACCAACCATCCTGCCATCCTTCCTTCATCCATTCATTCATCACTCGGATCACATAACCATTAATCCATTACAACATCCAGCCATCAACATATCCATTGACATAACCAATCTTACATTCCTCAATTTTCCTACATTCACCCACCGCATCCATTTTCATATTTGTGTCTATCCACGTTCAGTCACTCCTATCCACCCTACAACCAGTACCCGACAACCATCACACTAAAATCACGCGTCAACAGTCCCTTACGCAGACCGTCGAACCTACACTTACCCCTCTACGCTTCCTCCATCTTGCCCAAATTCTCCCTTCAACTTCCTTCCAACTACCCCCAAGCGCCCCCCACCCTGACCGCCGGCCACCGCCGCCCCAGCCACACCCCAACCGCACCCCAATGCGCCGCTTCTAATTTCGTTTGTCCCCGGACAAGACTGAGCAGGAGCGCGGTTTATTCGCCTATTTTTTCCTTTTCTTGTTAAACTCGAGGGGGCTTTTTTTGCGCCGAGCATTATTCTGAGGAGCGAGTCCTTCCGGGAGAAATTGTTTTTGTACGGGGGTGGGGATTGTGGCCTCGCTTATGAGACACAATGTCAACCGACAAACGGTCGCCCGCCCTCTGCCATGTTTATCTGAGGACTTCAGTCAACCGCGTAAAAAAGCCGAAACGTTTGGGGCGAGAAGAGGGCTGCTCGTTTGCCCCAAAGTGTGATTTCTAGACGTCAAGAGAAAGAACATGCAATGTTTATTTGGGCTGAAGGTAGTTTTCTTAGAAAGTTATCAGATAAAGAAGCCCCAAGTAGTCGCAGGAACTTTACGTACTGCTAACTGGTGCAACAGGCAATGCAAGAAAATTAGATGTGGAGAAGGGAAAGTCAAACTTCACTAAAAGCGGGTCCTTTTAGTGAAGAATAAATGCATGGGATACCAGAATTCTTATAATAATTTGTTTTACAACATAAATGTGCTTCCTGGTTTAAAACTATTCTCGTAAAAAATTTCTCGTAACTCGACAACGTCACTTTCAAATGAACTTCAGATTCTTAAGATCTTAAAATTGTTTTTGATCTAAATGTAAAAATATTTGCTTTGCACTAAATATCAAGTGAAGAAATATGATGCGAATATCTATTTAATCTAAATATTTATTCACATTACCTGTTACCTGTTGCAAAAAATTATTTCTTCGCGTAACTTTTGATTTTAAAAAAGACAAGACTAGCTTTCAAAAACTTCTGTTTATAAACGAGGGTTTCATGATTTTATACGATAGTTCAAATGGATACAGGTGGGATGGAAAATATATAATAACACACATGTTATTTCTTCAATTGCCATATCATAAGTGGCTCAATGCATCAACCTGAGATCACTGTAGTCCCTCTGACCGGGAGGTCATAGGTTCAAGTCCCGATGGCGGCAGGATTTTCGACACTAGCTTGTCAGCTAGGTCGAATTCAGTCGGTGTCTGGAGGAGAATTCTAGCTTCCGGCTGCTCTGATCGGTAGTTTTCCGTGATTTCTCCGATCAACATCAGGCGAATGCCGGGGCAGTACCCTAACAAAACGGGCCACGGACCGCGCGCGATCTTGCCTTCCTCTTCCTTGTCCTATCCTCTCTTACACACACATTTATACTAACATACACTACACTACCACACAAGCCGGGAGACCGGTCGGGAGCTTACAGCTTGTCTCGGCTGGGGCAGTGCCCCGCTGGTGGGAGATACTTGTCGAAGGGAAAACCCCGCTAGTCGGCGGTAGGTCGGCGCCAGATCTCGCCATCCAGCGGGGAAAAGATCATCGCGAGAAAAACACTCATTACACATACGGGACTAATGACCTAAGTTGTTGACGCGCCTGGAAACATCAGTCAATCAATCAAACCACATCATAAGAACCCAATTCTTTCACTCTCTCTCCTAAGCTATCCATAACCTAGATGTATATAATTTTGTATCAACTTTTATTACGAAATACTGCGGATCTTTGTCAACAGAATACGCAGTTTTGAAATTAACGATTACTTACAAAATTACCTAACATTCTATTTAATGAAAAAGAATGTGACATATGTATTTTTTCAATTGACTTCTAGTACTTTGTAATGATAATTTCGAGAGAAACAAGATAACTATTTCCAGAAGATGAATTAGATCCTCTTATGGTTTGCAAAAAATACACTGTGGCAGCCACTGATATTGAAAACTGGAAGGCTCTTGGAAAAATTTCTTTATTAGCGAAGGTTTCATGATTTTATATGTACACCTGAATGCGTGTATAAGTACGTCGTAAAACTAATAAATTATATTTTCAGTGACTATTATCATATTCCTGTTCATTTATTTAAGTACATTACCCTCGTGTGGCTCATTGAAAGAACGCTAGCTTTCCATGGTGCTATGCAAGGTTCGGTTACTGGTGAGGCAAAAATAGAGCTGTAGCTTTCTATTACAATAGTCTCAGTTTCTATAGCTGTGTGACGAAAGAAATCCCAGACACTGCAATTATGCAAGATACCGTGATGAGGGTGTGCCAAACTCGCCGCATGAATCCCTTACACCCGAGCACTTTTGAAATTAACTATTACATACAGCGTTACCTAACATTCTTATTTAATGAAAAAGAATGTGACACATCTATTTTTTCAATTGACTTCTAGTACTTTGTAATGATAATTTCGCGAGAAAGAAGATCGCTATTTCCAGAAGATGAATCAGATCCTCTTATGTTTTGCAAAAGTTCACTCCTGAGAACACTGCCAGCGGGCAAAAATAGGATTGATCCGACCCTTAAATGTCAAATAAATGCATAAATGCATACTTACATACACACTTATATACACATTTACATGCACACTTACATGCACACATACATGCCCACTTACATATAAACTTGCATGTATGTATGCATACTTGCATGCATGCATACGAAACATACATGCACACTTACATGCATACATACATGTACACTTATTTGCACCCTTACCTGCACACTTAAGTGCATGATACACATCCTAAACTACATAGTATATACAATACTATATCGTATTTTGGAGTACATCTAATAAACCTATATGCACCATGTGACCTTTCTTTCGCCACATCAAGTTTCAAAGCAACAGAAGACATCATCACAACATTCCCAATTGACTTCCCCTAATCAGTAACTGTAATTCCGAGGCGAGGCGCGGCGCGGCGCGGCGCGGCGCGTTGAGTCGGGCCGTGCCAATGGAGCGGAATCGCGGCACCGCAGCGTGGAGATTCCTTGGAAGCGGCGCGCGCGGCGAGTGGCGCAGAGCGGCGGCGGGAGGGGGGAGGGGGAGGGGAGGGGGCGGCGCAGGTGAGCGCTGCCTAATGGGCGTCCGCGCGCTGATTGCGAGCGCTGCGCTTACGCCTTAATTGGCTTTTAGCCGCGTCCGCCGCCAGGCCCCGCGGAGCGCGAGGGCCCCACTCGCTTTGCTCGCTCCTCAGCCCTTCACATCTTCGCCCTGCCGCTCCCGCTTCTGGCCCGTGCGGCTCTCGTCTCATCGTGCTCGCGCCAAACTCCATTCTGCCCCTGGCCTTTGCCACCCTGCACTTTTCCTCCACGCCCTACTTCGTTGCCCTTTGATCCATTCAATATTGGTTCAACTCCTCTCGCCGGTCAAGCTCTCCCTTCCCCACCTGCTCTTTCTAGTACGAATCCAAAACCCTATTTTACCCCTTCCGTCGCCTAGCTGCATTTTCCCTCCACGCCCTACTTTGTTATTCTTTGCTCCAATATTGGTTCAACTCCTCTCGCCACTCAAACTCCCCCTTCCCCACTTGCTCTTTCCATTACAAATCCGAATCCCCATTCTATCCCTACCTTCGCGTACGTGCACTGTCCTCCAAGCTATACTTCATTGTTCTTTGCTCAGTTCAATTTTGTTTCAACTTATCTTGCCTCGCAAGCTTCGCTCTGTCTGCCCTATTCCTTCCCCACCTTCCCTCTGTAGTTTACATCCTCCCCTGCTGGTTTGCTCCACTGTGCTCCCTGGACTTCGGTTCCGCTCACGCCCAACACCCCCTCCCCCATAGAACTTCATCCCGCTCCGACAACCCCGCCGCACTCCACTTTATCTTCCTGAGCCCTATTCAATCTCTTCCTCTTCTGGCTCAGCCACTCCTCTCCTCGCTTCTTTTATTCCTGCCACAACACTCTCGATATCCCTATCGCCTTATTTCGCAAACTTGACCACATTCTGGTTATTTCAATGTCCCGACATAGTACGTACCCACAGACTTTGAAACAAATATTTATTTCGATGTTTTTTCAGAGTTTTTAAAAAAAGAAGAAACTCTGATTGATGGAAGGAAAATACGGATACTAGATAAGAAAGACTCAACAGTACTTAAGATTTTATTTTTATCATTTAATTTATTTAACGGCAAAAACAGTTTGAAATGCAGATATTCATAACTGATACGAAAAACAGGGTTGCAGAAAAAGTAAAAAAACTGGACCTTAGAAAACAAACTTAATACTATCTCACTATGAACAAACGTATAAAAATGTTTGGCAATACATTGTAATCGTAGTTAAAACAGAAGTATCTCGCATTCCAGAAGACTCCAACAAAAATATACCGAAGGGAAGAAGAGGACATGGAAAGAATTAAGAAGTGTGGCTGAAAAGTATTGAGAGGTCAAGGGAGACAAATATTTCTTTCATGTTGGGCGGAAGGGGAATACTGATTGATTGACATCCAGTCATAATAACATCACATTCAAAAGAAGTATTTGTACTTTACCACAGTTAATGTCGTGGCTCCGCATGGCCCGTCGCCCTCTTATTGTCTCTTGCGCAGAACCCTTGACTCACGCCGTTGCTGAAGACTTCCCACTCTCCAGGAGTTTTTCTACCCTTATCGACCCTGCCAATTCAGTCGCTGTCTGGAGGGGAATTAAGCGGCCGGCTCCGTGGTTTATCCGATCAACACTAGGCGAATGCTGGAGCAATACCCTAACAAACAGGCCACGGGCCGCGCGCGATCTTTCCTTCCACTTCCTTGTCCTATACTCACCCCTTACATACACTTACACTAACATGCACTACACTACCACACATGCTGGGAGACCGGTCGAGAGACCGAGCTTGTCCCCACTGTTGGGAGATATTTGGTAGGGGAAACCCCACTAGCCGACGGAGGTCAAGCGGGGAAAGATCACCACCACCTCCTTATAAACATGCATTACACTTACGGGACTAATGACCTCAGTAGTTGACGCGCCCGTAATCAATAATAGTCAATCAGTCAACCGACCACCATCTCCCCAACCCTCGCCATTTTCGTCGCCTGACTCCTCCGTCCCTACCTACGCCATTTCTGCCGCCCACCCTCACTTGAACTGACACTGCTCGTGCTTCTGTACCACCAACACCACACATCACCTTCTGCCGGTCTTGCATCTCACGGCATCCGGCCCCTTCCATCCCCGCCGCCACTCCCTCTCCTCCCCCACCCCCGGCTCCGTCCAGTTCCCCACCCCTGCCTGGGGGCTCGCTCCCGCTCTCCGCAAACCTTTGCTCCTGGTTTCTTAGGACCCCTCGTGATTTGCTCGCTCCGAGATGAGAGCTGGCTACTGCTTGTCCTGACAGTCGGTCTTCGGCGTTTTCTGCTGGCCATCGCCACTGCTGCACTGCGAGGAGTGATGCAGCTGTTTCAATGAATGAAGAAGTAAGACTCCATCGCAAACAATGAAACAGATCACAACAAACAATTCTGAAACTGCTTCAATACAACGTATGATGCAATGGCTTCGCTTCAAGGTATTCTGCAAAAAGTAACTTACTGAAGTGTTACATGTATTTCAGCAACCTGTGTACATAAGTAACAGAACTAATTTATTTCAGGAAAGGCATTTCAAACAAATTCAATAAAAAGGGAACTTCGCTACACGAAATGTTGCACATACTTCACTCCATCGTGACTTTTTTAAACTATGTGATGTAATGATAGGATAGGAGTAATGATGATTAGTGACCGCCGTAAGTCAGACAATAAGAATCTCAAGATCCACTCTATAATATTGGGACAATATTGACAATTAATATGTATTTATCAAGTGAAAAGATACCACTCACCGACTCTCTTTACGTAGCTTTTTACTTATTAGTTTATGTATTTACCTTACATAAGCACTCCGAGAGGAATTGAAAGGTGGAATTTCACTACTCTCTGTTTTCTAACGAAATGGTTTCATATTATGTTTTCTAACATTAATAGTTTCCATGACTGAACATTATAAAAAATAATACTAAAAAATAAATTATGGACTTGTGAAATTACGAAGTGTAAATGACTACATAAGATATAGATCTACTGCGAGCTACTTCGGAACAAACTGCCATTCCATTCGTTGTTATGACCTTTGCAAGGAAGGGCATTGTGAAACCTCACACAAAGTGGCGAAAGCACATGTAGCTTTCATTCTAGAAGACAGATGACCAAAAGTTATTAAAGACACTTCGATGGAATAAGGCTGAAAATGTGGAACACGAAAAATTGGATTGCTGTGAAATACGTTATTTAAAGTAAATAAGTCCACACAATTCAAATATATTTATAAATTGAATATTAAATAATGTTATTCTTAAATTTTGTAATTAATTTTTTGGGCAAGATTTTCTCTGCCTGCTGCTTCAGAGCTTTTTTGACGAAAAACCACTCATCAGATTTTTCAATTTATTCCACGCTGGCTTTGTGGCGTATTTCAATTTACCGCAAATTATATTCCCTTTAGCACCTGTAATTGCTTTGGTAAACCACAAACTGATAAATCCACTTTTTAAAGTAATGAATTAATAATTATAAAAATTAAAGTACAACCTTTATAATTTTAAACCAAAACAACTTTTCATTCGAAACCAAACTCGCCATAATATCACTTGCATTTGTATAGATTGTGGGTATTTTTGGAGAATATACTCGTAGATGAACTAATATTTACACAGAGCTTAATCAGAGTTCAATTATCAGAATTTTCTATTTTCATTTAAAAATTATATTTTTTTCGAAGAAAGTAGAATTTTCTTTCGTATTTCTTAAATTAATGCGAAGAATATCCCATTACAGGGATAATTGGGCACATTAAATCTAGAGATAATTATTGAATAATAACTTCTCAGGAAAATTAATTCAAACACTGAATAGAAAAACTATTCAGTTTCAGAAGTTACGTACGAAAATATTCTTGTGATATTTTTATTTTCGTCATTGAGGAATTTTATTTTTTCCTTCTCGTAGTTTCAAAAGGACTATTCAGAATATCATGAACAAATGAATATAAGAGACAAAAAATACAAAAATTCAAAATATCTTGAATTTATGCAATAGAAATAACTTCAGCTTCTTTAATTATGTTACGTAATATTTCTTTCTCCTCGGTTATGGACTTAAATTACAGAAAACTAATAACCAGTGTGAAATATTGTACTATACGAGTGTTTATCAGAACCCAGATTATGGCCAACAGTGGGATTTTAGAAAAAATTAGTTACTGGAATAAGATAAAGGAAAATATTTATTGAAAAAGTGTAAACGGAAGACTTAAAATAACATTGAAACATAAATGTTAGACCAGAATCTATAATGCAACTTTACAAAGCAATCCCAACCATCACCTACTGCTACGAAACTTGGCCCTTAACAGCGAAACCCGCTTCAAGAATCCAAGCCTCAGAAAAATGAAATTCCTAAGATCAATTCGCGACCCTAAAGTAAAAAGGTTCTATCTGCACCGCAGTAAATTTTACAGGAGAGCATTTCAAAGTTTTGCTCCTCTCTAAAACAAAAACTATTTTATTAAATGTATTGAAACTTTGTCAGTGTACTTGACATCCAAACACAAAACTGTAGATTGATAATTATTCTAAAAGCATTGTAACTTTGGTAGAAACCAAGACCCTATTTTTACAGATAGAACCTTTTACTCTAAATATGCATTTTTAAGTTCGAGCAAAAAGGTTCTATCTTTGTTGTAGGAAAATGTGACTGGTATATTACTTAAATAATTGCAAATATACATGTAACTGTATCATTTATTATATTTTAAAAAATTTAAAGAAATGTGCTTACATTTAAGTAAAAATCTTATTTAGAGTACTCAATTTTAATTTTCATGTCATTACTTAGACTTAGCCAACTAGATGTGAAAAAAGTAACCTATTGTAAATTACTGAATTACTCCTAAATTTGAAATGATATATTACAAACGTATTAAAGTAAAATGTCGCATAGCCATAATATTATTTTTGTTTTTAAAGCAATTCTATGAAGTAGGTTTGATCCAGAGTTGGCATCCATTTCAACATGTATGCTAAATCGGCTACCATTTCCTTATTTAAAAACTTCTCTTTCGCCACGTACGTTTGCATAGGCGGATAGATGGAAGAAGAACTTTTCGCCACCCATCTTACAGAAATGTATGGTCGCACATTTACGGTGGAAAATTGTGAATCAGAATGTTTAATTTTATACTCTACTTCAGCTAGTCTTTGAGTGAATTTTAATTGCGAAACTTGAGAGAAAGGTATTTATTAAAATGAAGCTGTTTGCTGCTTGTATGGAAATCCTTACAATGCATTGTTTTCATCTGAATAATATGAAGTGGCGTTTTTCTATTTACTGCCAAATGTATCCGCATGAAAGAAATCGGTGACCAGAATTCACTAGCTCTCAGAGATTTCTCTATCTGGTAATTAACATTGTGTACTTCCTGAATACACAAGTGATCAGCAGTAGAGTATTTCAAAACTATGTCATCGATTTGTGGGTGTTTTTTTAGAAAGTCCTTCATTGTCAGAGACAACATCTGTATTGTTTCGGGGTACACAGCTATCGCTCCACATTATAATGTTTTACCTTAGGTGAGGTTTGAATTATTTTTTCCAAAATTTGGGAAACGGCATTTGCAATGTCATTTCCAGAATGGCCTGTGTCAATTTCTGTCCAAATTGCTCAATATACATCTTTGGTTGGGAAAACATGAACTGTCATGTTAAATAAATTTAATTTTCTCCTATAGAAGAAAATACTTGTTTGCTCTCGGAATTCCTATCACACGTTCTAAATGAAAGGAAATTACAACTGTATGTTCATCATTCATCTTATGATCTCCCTCTCTTTCCTTTCTCCTGTTTTCCTTGTTATCTACGTTTTCAGTGTATTTTAATTTTAAATCACTAGAAATATTATTTTCCAACTCGTTAATTCTGTATTCGCATCTGTCCGCTTTTGGCTGAAAGAAATCCAAATTAAATTCTTCATTAAAAATATTCCGATATATAGATAATTTTACAAATTGACATCTTTCGTTTACACAACATTCCTTGTAGAGGTCGTACGTTTTCGTGATATTTAAGTTGGAGGCGAGGCACTCCTTAGTGGTACTAGGTCTACAATAGTAACTCTTTGTTTTAGGGAAAGGTTTAATATGTGCCCTCACTCTGTCTTTCACGTCTTTTGGTATTTTATCCTTAGTTTTGCTACCTCGATCGTCCAATTTTGGTGTTCCTGTTATTTTATCTTCGTGTATCTTCGTGTAAATGTGCATTATTTATCATCTTCTGGCTTATAGAAAGTGTGTTGAGATAGAACTTCTTACACACAATAATTTCTTTATTTGAAACATAAAACTTGTAAACGAATGTATTCTTCTTTCGAAGGTTTAGAATATTTTCTGTTGGATTTCTTTTTTTTCTGGAAAGGATCTGATGTCCTCAGTATGTAGGTGACCTTTTCAGAATGAGTTTCCAATTTGTAAAACGAAATAAATCGGTATGTGAGAGTGCGTTCTGGCAGTAAATTAATTATAAATAATGTAATGAACCATTGCCGCGAGAAAAAGACAAAGGGGTAATTAATACCTTTAGAAAGATCTATGGACACAGCTGCCGTACAATACTTTGTCATCGACAATACACCCTATTCATAAAGGGCACGAAAAATATTTTTATTTCTCCTCTGTACATATTTATTACACAATAGATATGTTCTTGCTCGCTTACACTCTGTCGTTCCCTGCAATGAGCTAACCTGTATCCCGCACACCGCCCTCTATATAATAGCTAATCGATCACTACCTTCTGTAGACGTGCAATTCTCAGTCGGCGGTGACCTCATGTAAACAGATTGCAGCGCTTCGTCTACAAATACAACGTAAACGTGTAATAGTGTATTGTAATCGTAAGAAATTAACCAATTGAAGAGCTGCTCGGAAAAACAGTATTAGTTCAAAAGACCATTAGACCAAATTGTGAGAAATGAGAAAACTAGTGGTACTACAACAGCACTTTCCCGCCTTATTGGAAACAGCTACGTAGTATTGAAAATTGCACTTTCCGCCCTATTATTTGAAATTATATTTCAAAATTATTTAGCTATTATTTGAAAACGTCCAATTCAACCAAGAAGCGAAAAACTCACTGTTTCCATCAAAGTGTTGTCAAAATATGTGAACTCTACAACTGCATAAAAATATAATACAAACGTTTTGTAAACTTGTATTGGAGAAAGAAGCTTGATACCCCAAACAATAAAGAAATGCATTTCATAGAGCCACGATTAAAGAAAAGTATTCTAAACCCATGCAAAAATACGCTACTCGCTACAAATGGTACGCATTTGGTGCGAAAACTAAATATTTTCATGCAAATATCAACATAAATTTGACAATTGTAACTCCTTTTCATACAGCTACATCAATTCACAACAATGGCACGTAATTCACAGAAATTCGCGAGCGCGAAACGGAATTCCATTCTTGCATTAACTGCATTGTCGATATTCTATGAGAATCATATAAGCAAGTAACTTTTATTTCAAATATTTCAAAATAAATAATTTCTAAAAGAATAATGTGTTACGTTTAACACAAGGTCGAATGTAAGAAGCGAACAAGACATAATATATATGTACAGAATTGCAAATTCTAATTTACGACGCATCCAGCTATCTGTAGCGCAGTAAATTTGCAGTGGGCTATTATGTATCTCACGTAATTATATAAAATCTACTTGTATTTTCAAAAAATTAAGCATGACCTTATTTGAAGATATATAATTTTTTCTCAATGAAATGTATTTATGTAAATTACAAGGAGACGCCGAAAACGAAGCGTAGTGAATTTAGACATATGATGTTCTTTTAGAATCATTTACTTTTCTTCGTTCGCTTTCTTTGGAATCAATGCACTTTTGGCAAAGTCTATGATACCTCTGATGCTAGCACTACAAGGTACCATCACTAACTCCAGATTCTCAGTTTCGAACTAATGCTATTTTTTCAGAAACCCTTCATTCTTCGGTCCCTTGGTTAATATTTTGGTAAATTTCAAGGACAGGATTCGACTCCTATTGACGCGCACGATTCGGTTCCGAACGAGTCACTCGCGGCGTCGCCACAGTGTGCCCGGCCACACGGCTACGTGGCCAACGCACTTTCATGTGGAATCGTGACGCTTCGCTACCCGTGTCCAAGTTGAGGACGAGGCTCGGGCCTTCGGCCCTCGCGTTAACATAAAACATCCTTGAGTCTGTGCAACGCATTTTATGCATTTAACATTATGCATGCAACGCATTTTATGCATTTAACCATTGTAATTCTCCATTACACATTCGCACCACACCGCACAATGCAAGCACAAAGGCATCTTCCCGCTCCCTGAGTGATCCGTTCTCGTGGTCCGCGCGAGTGAACCGTGCGCCGTTGTTTTAGTGAGCCGAATCCTGTCCTTAAAATCAGCCAATCTTTTTTTACTCACACTTACACGTACGTTGAAATTGCATTCTTGTTGCCAATCTACTCCTAGTCTTTTCTGTTTATATGCGTTGGAAGAATACGAATTAGGACGTAGTACTTTCGACATATTATGCTGAAATTCTTACGTAGCCTAAATCCGACTTAACTATAAATCAGCAGTAAATACTGATCTGTTATATGGGCAAAAAGTATTTAATGATAATATAATCACATGATAAACTATACAAGATTTAGTATGGGTTCGTTGTTACAATTTCTATCTACAAGATGATCGTATCGTTTTTCTGTTGCTTTTTTTAAAATTTATTTTCTTCCCGTTCGAGTTTCGTCTTTCGGGGATTTGGACGGGTAAATGTTACATACAATGAATTTACTGGGTCATCCTAAGGCAAATGCGGGTCTCGGTGCAACCCTTCACTATTTTTAAAATTTCATATTTGAATAACTTGACTAAGGGAAGATTTGCATTTGTTGTTTAGAAGTGGAAGGAGGGTGTTTGAGGAAAAAGGGGCAAATGATTTTATGAATCACAGTGGGCGAAAGAGATCTTTGGGGAATCTGGATCGAATGCGTGAAGGATAATGTGAGTTTTGACCGAGATCGTATCGTTAGAATTAAATTCATGATAATTTTTTTCTACTGTCTCCCGAATCACATTTGTCACAAAGTCATCCAAATAACAAGAATTCGAAAAAGAGACACAGACGGAGTGATCGGTTAGCTGACGCTAACCGATTTACTATTCTAAGTATTCTACTAACGAAAATTTAATAAACTGGAAATATTAATTACTGTGATAGTAATAAATGTGAAAGAACAGCATAGTACAAATTATACAAGACTTAGATTCTTCGTTAATATACTAATACTTTCAGCTTACCCGAAACATAATTCGTGTTGACAACAGACACGAATGTTCCTCATTTGCACGAATTGATTGAAATAACAATGGAAGTTCGAAAAAGTCTTTTCTCGTCATAATTAATTCCGGCGCGGAGTTGCCATGTCACACAATGGTAACTATTCTACTTCCCATTTTCGAATATATTGAGGGTACAACTTACCAAGGAAGTGCACGAAAGAACAGATATAAAATAAAGTAACTTTCTAAGACAGTAAGTAAAATTTCAGACGCTTCGTTACTTCATTTAATTCGTATATCCGAAGAAGTTCGATTTAATCAGAATAAAATTCGTATTGTTTGTCAAGAGGCTCTGTAATGCTCTTCAATTTGCGCGATTTCATTCGAATAGTAATCGAGTTGGAAAAGCCGTCTATTGCTGGCATCCCCGAACCTAACGCGGAGTTGCCACATTTCCCAATCCCAACTCGCGGCGGGGGAAGGGTTGCTAGATTGGGGAATTTTGTCCTCAAAATGGGGATTTTTTTGCTTTGTAGGGAAAGAGTATGAAACATAAATGGACGGGGAAATGTTTAGTTTTCTTAAAATTATTTTTATCCGGAGTCGAGATAGAAATCAGTTATGTTTCAGTTATTATGAATAAAAAGGAAAAATCAGACTTACTCTCATTTTTACCTATGAAAAAGAGTCAAATAAACGACTAGAATAGAAAAAGAAAAACATGAGAATAACGAAGATAACGGGTTTGGAGCATCTCTAAGGGCAATGATTGGTTAATTTGAATTGTCTGAATATAAGGAAACGGCCAATGAAATCGTCAGGGACAGAATCTTGGTAAGCTCATGTCGCTGATCGATAATTTGGAGAATATTTTTCGTTCCAAAGTTGTTTTTTTTCTGTTTCATTGGATAGATTATTTGGGGAAATAGCTGTAGTATGGTCCGATTAAAATAAATTGGTGATTGACAGTTGCAAATGGAAAGTAGACAGGCTGCGTACCACTGAGCACGCGCTTCCGAAAATAAACACTTGAAATGAATGATTATAAAAGTAACCAAATCATACACTCATATTGTATGAAGCTACAGCTTCAGAAAGCACAACTGTCAATCATCAACTTATTTTAATCAGACCATAGTGGTGGGGAAAGAGCTCGCAACCGCATTTGGCAACCCTGGGCGGGGGTGGTGTCCCGTCGGCGGCCGCCAGCTGCCTGCTCTCCCGCCACCGCTGGCGGTTAACCCATCAACATCCACCGAAGCCTTATCTCGACCCGCGCACTAATAGCATCTCGAAACCAGCTCCTGTTATTCTGCCGATAACGCTGTTAGAGGAAATTCTGATTCCGAATTAAGGCTGTATTAAGGGAGTATTAATTTCCCCGGGGCGCCCCGCCGCGGGGACGTGGGACGGGTGGGGTGGGGGCGCGGGGGGGGGGCGGGGGGCGGGGGCGGGGGGGACGGCGGCGGAGGCGGGCATCCCACAATTTCCGCCCGTCGGGACGTGAGGAATCAATTTCAAGGGTGGCTGGCGCGGCGGCGGAGGAGCTCGAGATGCCGATCACGGCGTTGGTAACCTGCTTCCGCCAATTTCACCCGCAGGGACCCGGTCGGACGCCCCTCTCCCCGCCCCGCCCCTCCCTCCGACCCTCCCCCCGCTCCGCCTCGCTTCCCCTCCTGTCTCGCCGCGATCCGATTGTTTTGCTTGGACAGCCGAACATCCATCGAATCAGGAGTCGACTCAAAGACGAGACCGGGAAGGAACATAATCGCTGATGCTTTTGGGACTTGATTCCATTTGTTGGGAGAGGCGAGTGTATTGATGGCAGCCACGAGTGTATTGCTAGAATTTTTTGAAGATGAAATTCTTTTACGAAGAAAAGTCGTCGGTAGGTCTTTGAAAAGCTACGAAGTGAAATCATTCGTTATTGAAGTAGGGAGTTGTCAAACAATGCGCCGTCCGATCATGAATGAAAGTCCGATGGACGTCCGATCATGAATGAAACTGTAAAGATACATGCTAATAGTCTCATGTATCTACTATGTTCCCCGTAATATGAATTGGATTTAATTCATACAAAATTATTAAATAGGTAATAAAATAGACAATCGTTGAACAACTTATGTTTTACCTCGTCTGTGATTAAGTGTACCGGGTAACACATCACTAATAAGTAGGATTTTATGTAGCAGACAGTAGGCTACATGGACGTGTCACATCAACAATGTTGACCAAACTTAAAAGCAATTGATATTATTAACAAACATTATCTATTAATCATATTCTTAACACACATTATCAATATATTAAAAACAAATCAAAAACTCAAATTTTCGAAGGATAAAAAACATTAAAGTAAATTAACTTGCGTAAAATATAAACATAAAAGTCATGCTTTTAAAAACTGAGAATCAGTACCTGTTAATTTATTCCACCGCCAATACATTTCTCATGAAATTTGGCACCTGCTTGTTAACCTGTGTGAACTGGATTCGTGCGAGGGTACCACCTTTGATGCGTATTTGGATGCCAAACTGCAAACTAATTGGTTCTAGTATTTGCATGTTGGTCCACACATCGAAATTTGTCGTCACACCATGTGCCACAAATTACGCATAATTGAGGAATGTTAAATTTGTAGAGTAAATTTTGCATTTTCTGTTCGTGTAACTTTAACAACACAATACAAAAAATAGAAAATCTCTAATATCAAATTTAAGTTAGTTCTATTATTGAATTTTTTTTTTTGTACTTTTTACTTTAAGAATACATTGACATTACTTGAAACTTCAAGTATTTCACACAAATACTTGAAATATCGAGCAAATTAAATTGACAAATGGAAATTACAAAAGTATGCTTTGATTTTTGAAACACGTTCAAAATTTGGTGAAGGGACTAAAGTAAGTTTTCCACTTATTGTTCACTTCCAATTTTTCCACCAATGAAATTTTATATCAAATGCAATAATATAAATTAATCAGGATGAAAACGATTACAATAAGTGCAAAAAATTAGAAAAAAATAAATTAACAAGTCATAAATATATAGAATGAGCTTCTACAAGGAAGTCGTCTAAACAATGTATTCTTGCTCGTGTTTACACATTCTTACTCAATGTTACTCATTTGTAAATATTTGTATTCTTACTTGCTAAGGTCTTTTTTCTAGGGCTTTTATCCACCCGACAGCCTATCCTTAGGTCCGAGGCGCTGCGTCGGCACACGATCTTAGCACACTTCGGCCATTCAGGTCATCCACGTGCGTAAGTACTTATAATTAATAGCTGTAAATTGTTGAGTCTGATAAGTGAATTGTAAAAAAAATTCAGACTCTCGGTTATTGGAAATGTCTCCAGTTCACTGTCGCTCCAGCTAGGTAAACTCCAAAAATAACCCGTATGGTTTTACTCCTGTTACAATGTTGATTAATTTTCAACGAGTTGTGAATAGAAGTGTTTTCAGGTAAACACATGTTTTACGTCTCCAATTTCGTTCATGTTCGTTGAAAATCACATTTAATGAAGTGTACGTACTATACCAGCCAGTAGTACTCAATCCAGAAAAGTTTTATGAAAATTAAATTACTTGTTTGACATAGTTCGCAGAATCAGTTCTTGAGTATTGCAGATGTGACAAGATTCCCAATAAAATAGCTTTGTGTTCTCTCCTTTTTTTAATTTGTTTATTTTACGTCGCATTCAACAGCTATGGTATAGCGCTACAAATTTGTACATTACATTAATTTTCTTTACTTATAAAAAACAATGATAATTGATGATACACATGTACAATGATAATAACACAATGACACAATAATCTCACAATGACAGTGATAATAAACAATAAATAAACAGAAAA
>JAHLJT010009436.1:32897124-32929853 GCA_031308135.1 Acheta domesticus
GCTTGTTCTCATTGTCAGACGGACAACGCACTCCCCTTCAGGGCGTCGTGCTCTATAGGAGTTAGGCCCTTTTCAAAATTGATTTATTTCCAGAAATTTTACACAAACAGTCGAAATAATTTTCTCCTTTGCCTTGAAGTAAAATCAGACACCGAGCGTGACGTTAACTGCCAACCTTCAGCTGCCAACGGACCTCATTGAGATAACGTTCGTTCGCCAGGCCGTCGGCGCCGCTCCTGCGAAATTTCATCATTAGCAGTTTCATTCCCGAATGAGAAAGTTCTAAAATAAAGCTGTATTTTTGTTTGGTTAGTAAAAGGTGTGTTTGCTCATTGCGTTGATTTTGGTTTCCTCATCGAACACAATAAGTGAAGCAGTTCCCGGGATAATCCGATTTGAATCTTTCGCAGGAAAAATCCCTCAGAAGTGGTGAAAAGAAGGTTATATTGATGTGTTTGGATAATTAGCGCCTAAAAATCCGTCAATGACTTTGTGGCAGGAGGAAGAAATGACTGCTAAATTGCAGGTGTCGGTGTCAGAAGTGTTTGAAAACTATGTAATGAATTAAGTCATCAGAAAGGTAACTTCTCCTCGTAAGAAGAAATGTAGAGCAAAAGAGGTGTGGCGAGTACGCTGAATTTGTTAATCTGCCATTCGTATTGATGTGGATATTTTCTCGTAGAAAAGAATTTCCAACATAAAATAAAATTCTTGATATGGTTAATGAAGATTCGGGACTGACAAATTTTAAAAGATCGCCACTGTATGTTCTATTGAAATTCGTGCTTCGGGCGAAAGTTCACTGCTACCTTGCAAGAACACACGTAAATATAAGTTCTGTGATATTTAAGAAAAATATCTGCGTAGTTTAGATGGTATTTTGGGCGTATTAAAGAAATACTAGCGAAAATAATGTGCTATGACAGTTCTGGCTGATGCGGGCATTTGAGTATGGTCGTAGCGTGAATGGCGTAGCCAATCACGAACTACAGAGCGGAGGGATACACTCAAAGTTTGTTTACATGCGGAGTGAAGTTACAGCGAACGGACCTTAGACTGCTTGTTACGACCCACAATTAAATGATCTATCTCTTCATATCTCACATCATAAAGCACACTTTTGCAATTTTCTAAGGATCTAGTAATGGTCGTCCTAATAGAGAACTTGTATATTTCTGGAAGCAACACGTAGTAACAAGTAACACGCCTTGTCAAACGGATCGGTTTCCCATAATGTGCTGCTTGGTGCTCTCCTTTCCATAGCAAGATATCACTGCTTCGTCAAAACAGTTCTTTCGTTTGTAAAAGCATGAAGCCACTGATCGTTTAGCGTATTTCCTAAAGGGCAAACTTAAGCAACTTTATCTGAACTTGAAAAACGTGAATTATCGGAGACGTAAAAATTAATTTTCAAGAAAATTATTTCTGTATCAGTTACTTCAAAACGAAGGTCATTCTTATGACTGGCATATAAATAAGCTGTACCTTTTAAAACGTAATTATTATAAAACAATTGAAACAAGTGCACAAGCATCATTTCTTCTTCCGTAAAAGAGAGCAAAGTTCATTCGTTTGGGGATACTCCTGAATGTCTATAAGGAATCATTTTCTAATTTTCTTTCCCTTTTTATTACAATTATCTGATTTTGATACCACTTGTATACGCCATTCATCTGAATTTTCATAATGCTATCTATAATTCAGTGTTACTTCACGTTCTGAACTCGGGGCCGAAACATCAGCAACAACAGATGTACACTGTCCAAATGGCATTCTATCTTGGAATACATCAATATTAAAATTTTGAAAACGGTAAGTAGTAAGACAAAAAATATGTAATTACATAAAAATCCGGTCTCTAATGATAAACGTTATACCATCAAAGTCGGTGATTCATATATATTCGCAGTATTAAGAATGATTGGGTCAGGGGCGTAGCGTCCATGGATGTGGGTGATGTGTTATATACCCTGACAATATCAGCAATTTTATTTTAAAATGATTGTAATTGTCGATTTATTATTTTCTTTTTCTACTACAAAATATTTCATTATATTTCCAACATTGCGCCATTGAGAACTCGATTCTTCACAAGGATGAACGAATCATTCTGAAATGCCGCCTAGTCTGCGCTGTGAATCAGATGCACCGTGACCCGTTACATCCAGGGTGGCCACCGTGGTGCCTACGAAAAAGCGAAACTTTACGAAACTTCATTGTTCTCTTCGGTGTTTGTAAGAGAACAAGGTTAATTAATGAACTTTGTACCTTTATTTAAGTTTTATTACCTTATTTTAATGCATTTAGCAACTATATGTTTGTAGCCAATTTAGGTTAGGGATTGTGCTGCTTGAATGCACAAGGGTATGTGACTGTGCAATACACATCTGTGCCCTGGAATGGCGAGCACCACGTGATCCAAAGTGCCTACATAGTTATGGAGTCGTATTTTTGTGCACAAGTTACAGCATGTGAGAAACAGTTAAAAATATTTGTAAAAAATATGAGAGGATAGAATTTTATTTAAACAGCCAACGCAGGCTATGTTGAACAATACAACGGTGGTATAAGGGAAAATAGGGAAATTCTGTCATGCTTCATTCGAGTTGTATGCTTTTTTGGAAGACAAGGGCTTGTATTTTCTACCCATAATGAAAATAGGGGATCATCAAATAGAGAAAATTTCATGGAATATATAAGTAAAATAATGAAATATGATAAACTGACAAGGATGATATGAAAATTCCAATGTTTCGTGCAATTTCACCAGAAATTCAGATTCATTGGATTTCAAGTGTAAGCACGGTAATGTCCCATGAAATTAAAAATAAAATTTCTAAAGCCTCGTTTGTCTCCGCCATACTGGATGAAACCCTTGATGTAAGCAGCAAAAAGGACAACTGTCAACTGCTTTTCATTACGTGTCTGTAAATTGATTGATTTTCTCTTTCCTATTATATATTATTATAGACCATTGTTTTTCATTTTTTAAATTATGCCAATTCTATTGGGTTCGAAATGATATGAATTGGACAATTTTGAAAATCATTGGGTTTGATAGTGCTCTTTTTATTAAAGTATGAGAACACACATTTATATTTTGCTAGGTCGTGAACATAAGTCAACTTTTTCTAACTTTCAACCAGTAAACTACATGAAGTACGTGAGCCATTATTACTTTCACTGGATCAGTTTTTATTTTAAATATACAAATTATTTGTGTGCTGTAATTGATCAAAGTGACAGAAATGGTATTGGTGAATGAGAAATATTTAAATTATAATTAAAGTTTTAAATTATTTTCTCATTTCTCGAGTTACATTCCCTAAGCCAAAACTCAGGCTACGCCACTGGATTGGGTGATTAGTGATGCTGGGCACGTAGACTGTCAAGTTCATTAGTCCCGTAAATGCACTGCATGTTTTAATCGCAACAGGTGATCTTCTCTCGCTGTATTGCGAGATCCGGCGCCGACCTACATGGTTTGCGGGGATATTTGGCAAACCATCTATCGCCAAGGTGACACCGCCCCAGCCGGAACAAGCTCTAAGCTCCCGACTAATCTTACGACATGTATAGTAGTGTATTGCATGTGTGTGCAAGTTAGGAGCGAAGTTATGTCAAGAAAAAGGAAGGAAAGATCATGCGCAGTGCGTGTCCTGTTTGTGAGGATACTGCTCCTGCATTCACCTGGTGTTGATCGGACAAACCACAGAAAAGATCAGAGAAGCCGGCCACAGAAAAGATCAGAGAAGCCGGCCACTAGAATTCTCTTCCAGACAGCAGCTGAACTCGACCTAGCTGCTCGACCTAACTTATTCAAACATAGAGTACGTGTTAATTTTCAATAGGCAGTAGAAAGATGCAAAACAGAGGTAATTTAAAAACAGTAGTTTCATGTGAATTCGTTGTAGACTAAGAAAAGAGCAATCCTGGAGCGTTATCACGTGACAGCATATTTCCGATTTTTTCTTCTTCAATACAAACCCGAATATGTAGCATTTTCTACGAACACAATATATTTTTTGAAGAATACAAAACACATGAGTATCAAGGATCACTTGAAGATAATATGGTTACTTGCCGACAGACACTAGACTCTGAGCAGTACTGCAACACACAAGACCAAAAAGGCTTCACGGAAACTTCTCTGCCATCTTTTTATTCGGAAGAAGAAAGCAGGGCGCAGTCTTTATTCCCGCTCAGCGAGTGCCCCCTCCCCGCAGGCTCTTAAATTACCTCACTCGTGCAGGCTGCGTGCAAGGGGAGGCCTTGAGCACCTCCGGGAACCGATTAATCCTTAATCCCGCTTCACGCGTCGTCATTAGATAGGCTGAGCGGAGCGTGGGGCTTCACGCCGCCCCCGCGCCGCCCCCGCGCCGCCCCCGCTCTTGACATGCCTCGTGTTGCCCCCGCTCTTCCCCTGCCCCTCAAATGTTCCACTCCGTTCCTGTAATCGCTCCTGACCTTCTGCTTCAGCGGAGTCCCGCTCCCAACCTCGCTCTCGGCTCTCTCCCCCGGTCTGCATATCTCCCTCGCGTCCACAGTACGTGTATTAACGTGTACTGACTCAAGGAAATATATTCAGGGTTTGATACTGGTCGTTTCGGAAGCCCATTAGCGGTAAGGAAACTATTTTGTGATGGAAGCGAAGCGAAAGTTTCAAAACTTTATTAAGTTAGGAATGAGTGACGAACGTTTAAAAAGTTTCTCTCTCCTAAACCAACTAAAGATATAATTGAATCACTGTAACCCCAATAATATAGGGAAATGCTACAAATCATATAAATATGTATACTCAACAGGTTTGCCCTTCTTTTCCATCTCCGTATGCTCCTGTACATTTGCCACATCAGTCACTAACAATGCCACCGTTCTACTCGGAAAGCCCATTAACACTTTGGGAACATTCTTCTTGACCGTTCTTTCGGTAGCTAAGGAGGCCATTGAAAACTTCTACTTATCTCATTCCTTTTCATCGCCAAATTCGTTGTCACAACACAAGTACATTCACCTCTAATCACACATCACTATTGCTTCCGATTACTTGTTACTTCTTACTCACATTTCCCTCGCCTTATTGACATCTTTCTGTTTATGCGTTTTCTCTTCGTCATCCTCTCCATTTCTTGATATTTACTGTTCTCCGCATCTTTCTAATTTTTTCTACGTCTCTTGTTTCTTACTCTCTCCTCATTCATCTCCCCTACTTTTCTCAACTTCTTATCTCCCTCTTCCTCTCACTTCATCTTCTCATCAATTTCTCCTCATCTGCTTCTGTTCACTCTTCCTTCCTCCCTTGTCTTTTTATAACTTCTTTTTCATCCCCTTGTCCTCCTCTCTTTTCATTAATGGATTATTTTGTTTTTTTCCGAGCGCGTCATCTGCTAAAACATTATTCCCGTTAATGTAGTTCATGTTTATGCTGGGAGGAGGCCGTATTTCTCTCCCATTGGAACGTTATATTCACCGACGACCTGTTCTACGGTTTGCGGGGTTTCCGCTTCCACATGTCTCCGTCAGCTGGGACAAGCTCTAAGCTTCCAACTGGTCCTCTGATACAGTTGGTAACAGTCTTATTTGTACAGTCCATAATTTGCTAAAAAATCATTAGTTTTAAATGGAAAATTGAGACTAATGCAAAATGTATTACAAGATAATTGAATAATTGCAGTTGAATAAAATGTAACTATGTACACCTAGACTAAATGGCCTTAAATTTGAAATTCACCAGCACGTTTAGTTGCTCGGGAACCTTCCTAGCAGCTAGTTCCCGAGCGACTAAATATGTTAGTGAATTTCGAATTCAATTCCATTTCATCTAGGAGTACAAAGTTACGTTATATTTAAGTGGAATTATTCAATTATCTTGTAATATAATTTGCATTAGTCTTAAGTTTCCACTTAAAATGAATAATTTTCGAGCAAATTATGGACTGTACAATCAAGACTGTTACTAACTGTATGTCTGTGTCCGTATAAGCGTAAGTGTGTATGTGTGAGGGAAGATGAGAGGTTGAGAAAGAGGTAGGAAAAATCGCGCACGGTTCGTGTCCTCTTGGCTCATACACTACTCCGGCATTCACGTGGTGGTGCGAAACCACTGAAAACAACCTATCACAGCATCCAGCCGTGAGAATTCTCCGGCCCAGACAGCAGCGTCCGAATTCGACCCAGCCGTACTGTCGTCCTCCGTTTTGACTACTCAGACTCTCACAACAAGCGCAATCACGCAATGCGAACCACTCTGCGGAGTATCGCTCCAGAAATGAAAGAGCGACGGGGACGGCGGCGGCGGCGGCGGCTCAGGCAGAGGCGGAGGCGGAGGCGTCGAAAGACGGAGGAAAAGAACGCAGTGGCGCGTCTTTTGTTTGCGTTTACAGCACAGAAACAAAAGGAGCCCGAGCCGCTTGTAATATTCTATCGCGCAAGTGCACCTCCCTCACAATGCCCATTGCAGCCGCGGTTTTTTCCCCCTCGCCTCCCCCCCCCCCACGCGTCCGGCTCGCGAGCTGAGATACGGAGAAAATTTTTATTACTTCCTATTCGAGATAAGCTGAAAACCCGTTGAGAAGTAAAACCTCGAGGCGCTGTACTTGCAAGAGTTTCCTTGGTTTGTTCCTGAGGCGATTAATTAGCAGTAAGTGCTTTAGAAAAGCAGAAGTTGTTGAAATATGCGATGCAGCAGCCCAGAAAATGCTTATTACTTCACAGACTTCTTGTGACTGCCATAATGACCTGAAGTGTCAGCGAAATCTCGTGTAGTTTATGTCTTCAAACTTTATGCTAAGTTTTGCTGAGCCAGAAGCGACTGAGAAAATTGAAAGAAATGAATTTAACTAAGAAGCGAGAGCCAATTCTCGCTTTCCTTTTATCATTTAACATTACTTAACTACAACATTCTTCAAAAGATATAGTCGTGCATGTGTTTACTTGGTTAAGCAAACTATATTTTCAAATTATCTATCACAACGCTTGAAATCAACACAAGGGATTTAGAAACGGTATTTAATTATTTCACATTCCTACGTAGTATCTTGGTTACACTTGACCTGGATTTCGTTTCCCTCTACGTAACAAAAACTGAAGCAAAACGTGAACCCTATATTTTATGGCAGTAATCATTTAGATATTCTAACTGAAAAGTACGTAATAGAAAGTGCTTTAGATGAGTACTCTGCTACGTAACATTTATTAAAACCCTTTTATGGGTCTCGTTTATGTGTGTACGGCACTTAAAAGAGCTAGAAATCTTCCGTCAATGAAACGAAAATGAAGACATAACGTGGTGACGAGCCACGATAAAAGGGAGTTACAAGAAGCTGTATTCTCAAAAGATGGAAGGTACTTTTACGCTTCTTTACATACACATTGTCACTAAAATTTAAACTTCCTTAGTGTATAATAATTTTATTCATCATTTTGAATGAATCCTTAAATTGTATATTTTTAGACTTTTTAATGAAATATTTTTTAAACATACAAACAAATTGTAATGAAACACAACACTTGACACATTTTCATAGAAAATTCATTAGAAACATGGTTGCTTCTTTATTGAAAACTATACAAAAATGTATTACACAAAACACTACCTATATTATTAAAAATTAAATTTTAAAAAATCTTTACTTAAATTGCAATCAAATAAATTTGGAAATTGATTTCATTCCATTCTTACATTGTGTATACTGCATTATCAGTGGCGAGGCGTAGCATTTTTGCATAGTAATCTTGATTTGCCCAATATCCAGATCTATCTCTCTGGTGCGACGGGGGTGTTTGGGGGGGGATTGCAATATTGTAGTGTGTTTCGTTTCTTATAGCTCAAAATTAAGCTCATTTTTCTGACATTTTTTCGCTTTTCTTAAAAATCTACTGTACTCTCTTAAAGCATTATTAAAATGCTTCACAAATCTTGAGAAGACTGCAAAACTGAAATTTATTCCATCCAATAAATGTGAAATTAATTAATTATTTTAAAAATCTGTTTGATCTTCGGATATCATTCATTGTGATTCCTTGTTCTGCCAGGAAGTGCACCTCTACCGCGGCGTAAACAATTCAAAATGGGTTTACAGTCGACTGAGCATTTCAGAGACTTGCCATTTCAGCAATCCACGCATTGAAAGGATGTGCCAAACTAAAGTCTATCTCGCTGCTCACGAGTCGAGTCGCTATGTAAACAAGAGGCCGAATATCACAAGATTGAAAGTTGCGCACCCTGTGCCCACGTGGTGCAATGCAGTGGTCACATCTCATTAGTGATTACTATGCCCCAACACATCAGCTAATCAATGCAGTGAAGTGCAGCGAAGTGCAGTGAAGTGCAGCGAAGTGCAGAGCAGTGCAGTACAGTCACATCATGTGCAGTGCGGTGGAGTGAAGACGAACAAAATACGAAGCAAAATACTAGAATCGAGGAACGCTAAACAATGCTGTAGAACAATCTGGATATGCACATATGTTTAGATTCTAATTGATTTAAATTAATAAAGATTTATAGACTACAATTTATATTCTAGCCGTAAAATAATGCGATACATTTGGAAGCTGCATTATTTACGTTGTAAAGATATATAAATTAAAAAGATAAATAATGACTAGAAACTACTAAACATCCTACATTGCTAAATATAGAAAGTCAAGTCGTCCTGTTGTAGTGGTATCAATTTACGAAATAGAATCGATACCGTGTATGTCTATGACAATAAAATCTACCTTTTACTGAAGATTGTTGTTCTGATGTTCTAAGGATTTTTCGCACGCCTGGTCGCAGTATCAGAACAACAATTACGGCTAAACGACCAGATCACTCACACTAGATGAGAATACTTCCACAGACATTCCCCTAAAATCATTCTTCAATTTTTTCAAAAATACTCGTTTGTCCTATCTCCAAAGACAGAGAAGATGGTATTTTCAACTTACGTCATACAAAAGACCCAGTTGATATTCAGGCAAACTTCCAGTTTATCTCAAGGAAGTCCAACAAAAATATTCTGTTTAACAATTTCCTGGTCAGTGCTTTCCGAGAACACGAAAAAGAATTAGAAGGATAAACTACAATGACAATCGTTCGAGCAGTGTTAAAAAATGTATGAAAATTGTGTGCAGTAACGAGTAAAAACACCCGACCTATGTAAAACACGCGAACATATCAAGGATTAAATCCGTAGCTACACTGAAACTGCATTTGCTTATGGGAAAAAAGTTATTTGAGGAATGGAAAAAAAGAAAATCCCTCCAAACAAGAGTTCAAGAAAGTTCCTCCAAATAAACCGTGAAAAGAGTTTTAAAGAGTTTTTAATCCATGTTTTGCATCTTAGGATTAAATAGCCTATTATCCCAAATAACCTTGGCAAAGCTTGAAGAATAGAGCCATAGTTGTTGATAACAATTTAGAACACGAAGTACATTTCCCAAGCATAAAACATTGTACCTCGTTGTTTTATTAAAGCTATCAATAATTGAATGGAGTTTGACGGTAAAATTGATGACAACTCATTTGGACTGAAGAGCGTGAAGAATTCGAATTAAACTCTACCACGCGTGACCAAAGTTCGACATAACAGTGTTCTAATTGCAATCTACAAATTACAACAATTTCTGGGAACGGTTCCTAGGAACACAAGTATCTTTTACAATCTCCAAATGAACTTGACGTCCAAGCCATCGATGTTGATAACATCTCAGAAACCAAAAGTTATTTCCGAAGCATAAAGAAATTAGCAATAGAGAGTGCTTTTTAGAACCTCCCCGGTCCAACTTCTTCTTCCGTCGCAAACTCCTGTCCGCGGAGCGGCCTGGCGCACCCGCGTTCAAATTTGTCGCTTCATTAACCTCGCGCGACGCAATTTCCTAGGAATTAATAACCGCGGCGATTCGCGTGCTGCTCGCAGGAGCGATAAGAAGCCTAGGAGTCCTGACGGCGTTCTTCTAATGAACTCTTCAATCTCATTCCTTTGGCGGTCGCGATGAAAAGGCGATGGCGAGCCGGCTCGACGGCGCGCCTCGGCGGAATGACTGGAATTTTGCTATGGTTCGGAGGCTGCAGGTGCTGCGAGGAAGGGGAGAGTTCGGTAGGAGGGGGAAATTGCCGCAGCGCGGAAGGGATGATACAAGATGATGTTCGCGGGGAGGGGAGACGGGAGGAAGGAGGCGGTATAGAGCAACAAACAATCTGTCGGAGAGTTTGGTTGGAAAATGCAGTAGAACGTAGGACGTGGATTTGACGGTCAGACAGACTGACGGTCAGACGGACAGACAGACTGACGGTCAGACTGACAGACGGACAGACAGACGGACAGACAGACGGACAGACAGACGGTCAGACGGACAGACAGACTGACGGTCAGACAGACGGACAGACTGACGGATAGACGGACAGACAGACGGACAGACAGACGGACGGACAGACGGACGGACAGACAGACGGACAGACAGACGGACAGACAGACGGACGGACAGACAGACGGACAGACAGACGGACAGACAGACAGACAGTCAGACGGACAGACTGACGCTCAGACTGACGGACAGACGGACAGACTGACGAATAGACGGACAGACGGACAGACAGACAGACGGACAGACGGACAGACAGACAGACGGACAGACAGACGGACGGACAGACAGACGGACAGACAGACGGACCGACAGACGGACAGACAGACGGACAGACAGACAGACGGACAGACAGACGGACAGACAGACGGACAGACTGACGGACAGACTGACGGACAGACTGACGGACAGACGGACGGACAGACAGACGGACAGACAGACAGACGGATAGACAGAGGCAGAGACAGACAGAGACGACAGACAGAGACAGGCAGCAAACATTTCTTGTACCATTGTCCCAACGCATTCACAGAGTCTCACACACACACACAAATAACTAACAGTATTTCAATTTCATAGCCATACTTTTCACGAAGCAAATAGTAAAGCATCTGTTTTGCAACCGTTTAAATATGCAGACGTTTTCTCTTATCCCCTCATTCAACAGATTATTCCATCAATAATTTTTCGTACATTCATTCACTGAAATTACGGATCAAACTGTGTTTTGTTTTATTACCGATGTTTATTGCAATAAATGTTTTCGTATAATCCAATGACGCTTTTATCTCGTTCCTTTCGTGGTCGTGATGAAGAGGTGCCGGCAAGTCGCTATCTCATTGTCATTAAAATTTTTGTGTTCATATTTTAAATGCATTGCGGGTTTCGAAGAAAAAAAAACTTAACCATGTATTACCTTTTAAGTATACAGCGAGGCATAGTATGCGAATTGGTCAGATAGTGACAGTCAAGGCCAGGAGTATGTAAATCCATATTTGTTCATTAGTCAGAATTTTATTTTTTCGGACTTACTAACGTAAGAAGAGAAAATATTGTAATCGTACCCCGGAAAACAGAGAATTTTCTAAACAAAATCTCTTCTTGTCGGGCCCTGGTAACGAAAAAGTGGATAAATGCATACGCTAAATTCATTAAAAAGATTCCCTAACACATGGTGTAGCCAGAATCCATGTTTTGTGCGTCTTACATATCCGAAAAATCGATTGACGGCAAAATCTGTCTGCCTCCTTTTCCTCTGACTGTCCCTGTTTCTGACTGTCTCTGTCCGTCTGTCCGTCTAACCGTCTGTCTGTCCGTCTGTCCGTCTGTCCGTCTGTGCGTCTGTCCATCTGTGCGTCTGTCCGTCTGTGCGTCTGTCCGTCTGTGCGTCTGTCCGTTTGTGCGTCTGTCCGTCTTTGCGTCTGTCCGTCTGTGCGTCTGTCCGTCTGTGCGTCTGACCGTCTGTCCGTCTGACCGTCTGTCTGTCCGTCTGTTCGTCTGCTCGTCATTCTAAAACAATACTTTGTAAAGAGCAATTTATTAGAAGAATTAAGCAACTTACTTTCAGCAACACACTGGTGTTTAATCTATTATATTGAATGATTAAATCTTCTCCTACAGCTAATTTAAAAATTTATGTTCTTTGACAATTCTATTTACGTAACTTAAACATTATTTTTACTATTTTACTCTCCTTATTCAATTTCTAAACCCATATTTTACTTCAAAGTTTAGCCCATTTGCATGTGCATGTTTAGGAACGTTTTATTTCGCATGCATTCTACCTCTGGGCACAGCAAAGATTTTTCTTGACAAAGTACAGGGATCACATGCAAATTACAAAGTAAATAATTGCATTCCTCAAATCGGGCTCGTATGTCGACCATTCAATCTCACCCTTAATGGTGGCGATTGAAGTGTGATTATGGTGCTGATTGACGAAATCGCAGGAATATTGGCGGGTTCACGGCAGCAGGTGCTTCGTGGAAGGAATGATTTTGTTGAGAGAGAGAGAGAGAGAGAGAAAGAGAGATAGAGATAGAGATAGGTCTTTTGTAAAAAGGTCGAGTTCGGAAGAAATTCTCGGGAATAGTGAATACAGCGAGAAGGAAAATATCGTGAAGTTAGATTCGAAGTACATGTATGATGTTGGATGTCAATTTTATAAGGGAATTTACAGCCGACATTTTCTCCTCACACTGCGCTATTGCACACACAAACCCCCACGCACGTGTACATTCACAAAGTCACCACCAATACTTCATTCCATCCCAATGGCTTTGACAAAACATTGTTTCAGGTAATTCTTCAAATGTGCAAAGGCCCCGCAATGGTACTTTTCTTCCCATATTTAATCATTACGGATTATATTACTTCAGAGCATATTTATTCAGACAAATAGAATGGATTATTATTATTATTATTATTATTATTATTAATATTATACACTGTTTTTCTCGGTTTTCGACGGGTTTTTATTTGATTTTGTGTCGGGTTGAAAACCACGACACAGGTCAATTCATGTTTCGTCGTAATTTAGGAATTTTCGCACAATTCTGCAAATGGCTAAGATGATAGATTTTTGCATATTGTGGTATTTGGCGACTCACCTAATGACGTTTTGTAAGAGTGTAGCGCTCCTGGAGAGGAAAAGGAGAGATGGGAATAGGAGAGATTGATGGGGAGGGAGTGGTTCTCGAGATGTCGCCGACTTTTTGCGGGATGCGATGATCTGAATTAAGCGGGTTGGGCTGGCCTGAACTAGAAGATAAGTTTTACATACTGTAAATGTTCATCACTAGGGTCCGGATGTATGTGACATGTCATATTTTTTCTTTTCTTTATTTCAACGGAAAAGGTAAGATAAACACAATTTTATCTACAATTAATACAATTATGCAATAATCATGTGTCATATAAAGTCATATTTTGACTTTTTTATCATTTGGTCATTTTCCGCTAAATTTTCATATTATGGTCATCTTTTTGATGAATTTGCGTATTTTTGTCATATTCTTATCTTATTGATTCAATTTTCGCATACTTCCTTGCAATATTCTCAAACAGATTTTTCATGTTTTCGAATTGTTATCTAAATTCTTACAATCTGTTTGTTATACATAATTGTCTGTCTTTTCAATAAATATATGTTTGTAAATTAGGAAAGTAATAAATGTATACGGAGAAAAAGGAAGCATAGAAAGTACCAGATGCGAAGGAAGCGTTAGTTTAATTTTGTCAGGTTTTATGCCAAGGTCAACCGATTGTATAAAATTTATTTAATAACTTTAGGAAATTGAATTATCTTCACGGGGCGTCAAAAGAGAATGTGTAAATTGTGAATGTGCTAGATTTTAAAAGTATATTTTCAATACAATGGTGATTTAAACAGCAAAAAGATTTTGAAAGTTTTGAAAACAACCAAAAAGTTTTATGATATTAATGGTCATATTTTCATATTTTTGAGGTGCCTATTTCTATATTTTCAGCTCATAAACATCAAGACCCTACTCATCACTATTGCGAGCAATCAATCTTTGTATGTTATCTGCATTCAAACAGTGAAACTCACAACAATCTTGTCTAAATGCGGCGGAAACCTACAGTAGAAATCAGTTTGGTTATGTTTACCTGCGCTGATTACTGTATATTAATCCCTTTAGCCTCTGATATATACATTGTGAACCAATGCGTCCGGCTAATATATGAAATAGAATGGAAAATCGAAATGATGTGTTTAATATTTCGGTATTTCGCGTGTTTCAATGGTTTGAATGGATATTAAACCCAACCCAACAAAAACGAACATATCAAGAAGTTGCTCTGTTAAGATGCGTGAGTAATATCAACTGTTAATTCTATTCTTCCCTTACTGCTAGTTTTCAAGAGCGACGATAAAAATAGTATGGATTGACAAGAAAGCGGAAAAAGTATATAAAAATGACGTAGGGCCGAGCTTGAAAACCTGCTGACGCAAGGAAGTTGCAGGACTTTTAGTTAAGGATGGCAAAATTCACCAAGAAGAAAGGGGGGTTAAGGTGCATGCAACAGTACATATTCACATAAAAAAAATGAACAGATAGATCAAACATTCATGTGTGTGTATGTGTGTTTGTGTGTTGTGTAGTTATATGATAATAAGCAGAGTTTGAGTAAGATAAATCATAGGGAGGCAAATCAAACCAGCCATGAAGTAATAATACTGATGTTCTTCCTCAATGTCACCGGCAAAATGGAACGAATAGGAAAAGCCACGCGCGAATGTGATAGTACGTATCTCTCACGCGAGCCAAAATTCATTCAGCGCTCCCAAAGCTGCAAAGGAGTGTGGCAGGAAGAGTGAATCTCTGAGAGAGCGGAGCGAGCAAACAGGGAGGACGGAAATTTCAGTGGTGCGGGTTCGGTCAACTCGCTTCCCTGGAGTATGCATATTTCAGGCCAACGTTGACGCAAGGAAGGACTTCATTCCGCAGCGGCAGGCGAGGGCGTGCGCCCCTGCCTTGGCGCCGCCCGTTCCCCATTCCTTTTCATTATTTGTCGCCGTCGTCACCCCCCCCTCTAGCACTTGGCGGACGCCACCGTCATTCGCGCTACTTCGTCGCGCTGCGGAGGCTGCCGCCGCCGCCGCCGGCGAGAACGACGCGGCCGCTTCCTGGGAGGAGAGAGTGGCTCGAGCCGGGGCAAGGCAGGGTTGGCCAGAGCGGACAGGGCTAGTGATGGCTGGAAACCGAATTTTTATGTAATTACATATTTTTTGTCTCTCTACTTACCATTCTGAAAATTGTAATCTTGGCGAAACGTAGCCCTCCTAACACAATATCGAACTTTTTCGTTACATATTTTTACATATTTAGTATAATATTACATATTTACATATTTTGCTGTTTTCACAATATATTTTCTTATTTTATCGATTTTTTCTATTTAATTCCATATTTTTTTATGAAAAGATTATTTTCTGTTAAATAAACATTTTTCCTACATTTTTAGGGAAATCTAGGTCTCCAAAGCATCATTGACACAGCGTTTTGTGATCTGTAAACTTAATTTCCGAGAAAAATTTGCGATCGCCGACGTGTAACGCTTCGATGAAGATGCTACAGTGTATGTTTGCTGGTCGTAGATCTCACCAGTTTGTGCGATGGCTTCTATTGCTATTAGTCTGGCTGTTAAACTACGGTCCTGGATTACAATAGATTAAGCTTGTACAACTGACGAGAAAGTTGTATGATGTGAAGTGAGCAGTTTTTCGAAATGTAATTTCTTACTGTGTAAATGGTCTTTTATTAGAGAATTTTAATATTACATATTACATCCGATTTTACATATTTACTACATATTCTTACTATTTTCATTACACACTTATGTACATATTTTGACGTTTTATACTACATATTTTTCCGGTCTCCAGTGATGGCAAATTTTACCAAAACATCGATACATCGATGTTTCGATACATCGCTAAATGGTTTTCGATGTCAATGAAAACATCGTCAATAAAACATCGATGTTTAAATAATCGAAGTTTTAAATATAGGCGAACAAACAGGAGCCTTGAGGCAGCTCTTGGTCAGCGTGCTCGCTTACCTGTACGCAGCCGCGGGTTTGATTCCCGGTCGAGGCAAGACGGTAGTGTGCGTCTTCCTTGCAATGTCCCAGTATGTGGTGCTGTGAGACGATGAGAAAATTCACTTCTTAGGTTGAAAAGACAGGAACACGGCGTGGGGATGACTACGTGCTAACCACACGTACCCTCTTAACCCACAGCCGCGAGGCAGGGACGTGGCCGGTAGGACTGAGCCCGTTCACGGGATGTTGCGCCAAATACATACAAACTAATAAACATGATATTTTCCTATCCGTTGTTAATATAGTGAAACTCGTAGCAGTTTGGGAAGCAATGATTGGTCACACATCACATTTTCCTGTGGGACTACCCTGGTTTCAGTGGAATGAGGCTGGTTCTGGTTCACGACTCGTCAAAACGTCTGAAGGCCATTTCTAACACTACTTTCGTTTCAGGCAATGACACACCTAGCGATAGCATACACTCGTAATGCGAGAAACTTCCAAACTTCCTCATATTACACAGGTGAAATGTGTAGCGTGATAAAGAGGATGACGCAAAACTTCGATGTTCATGTGGATTGTTCTACGCCGTACATTAAAAAAAAATTAAAAAATCATCGATGTGAAGAAAACATCGAAAGCAAAATATCAATGTTTCTGGTTGAAAACATCGATGTTTTACAAACATCGATAGTTTTCTTTGCCATCCCTGGGCACGACGGGTTGGGATAAGGAAAGTCAGGGCAGGAACGGACAGAAAACGGCAGTTCAGAAGAGGGTTGTACAGGAAAGGGCGGAGCAGGCAGGAAGGGGTGAGGACGGGTGGAAAGGATTGGAACGGTTGATTGACTAGCGATTCCGGCGCGACAACTTCTAGGGTTATTAGTCCCGTAAGTGCGGTGCATGTTTTTCATCGGGAGGTGACAGTGATCTTTCCCCGCTGAATGGCGAGATCCGGCACCGATTTACCGTCGACTAGCTGCGTTTTTCCCAACCGGGTATCTCCCACCAGAGGGGCACCGCCCCAACTGGAACAAGCTCTGAGATCCCGACCGGTCTCATGGCATGTATCGTAGTGTAGTACATGTTAGTGTACGTGTGTGTAAGGGGTGAAGGTAGGACAGGGAAGAGGTAGGAAAGATCGCGCGCGGTCCGTGGCCCGTTAGTTAGAGTGCTGCTTCGGCATTAGCCTGGTGTTGGTTTTACAGGAAAGGGCGGAGGGGAGCGAGGCTGGGTGGAGCAGAGTGGAACGGGGCAAAGCGGGGAGGAGCGGAGTCTGCCAGAGAGGGAGAACCACAGTAGCGTAGAGCGAGGCGGCGCGGAGCTGAGTGAGGCGCGGCGAAGTGGGGTGAGGGAGGCGGAGCGGGATGAAGCGTGGTGGAAGAAAGAGCGGTGAATGGTGGAACAAGGAACGGTAATTTGCGATGAAGTCGGGCAGGGAGCGAAAGGGCGGGGGAAATGGGACAGTGAATGGCGAGGAAAGAAGGGTGAGCAAGCACAAGTGTGGAGGAGAAAAGAGGAGAGGGGATGGACAATGGAATAGATAGGGTGGGAGATGCGTGAAACGAAGGGGAGAAAGCTGGAAGAATCGACTGAGCGGCGCAGCGCAGCGAGAATAACACGGAGTGTGAGGTGGGAACGTGGTAGAGAGGGTGCGAGGGCTTGGAGATCTCTGAGAATCTTTTCGCATCCGCTCAAATCCACAGTCGCTCGAGAGTTTCGCACCCTCGCACCCAGTGTTGCCAATAGGCGGACCTGCGTTCCTTATTGCTCTTCTCTTATTTTTCTTGTTATTGAATCTTGCTGTTGAGAATATTACTAAGAAAGTGCATTGAATTTTCAATATTGTAAACTATCAAAATAAATGCTTGAGTGACGCCCTTTTATTCAATTGGAATTTAGTAGAAGGAATAAAAAATGTTAGAGCATGTTAGTTATTCTAACAATTACATTCAATTATAATTATATAGCAAATAATCTTCTAATATTTCAGCTAACTTGCAAACCCTCTCGTCTTGAAATTGCTTGGAAGTTGGAAGTGAAGTAGTATATCATGTCTATTTTTTTATATCTTCTAAAACTCCTATTATTTTAAATAGAGGAAATAATGTGCTTAGTTACTCTCAACTTCCATGTCTGAATGACACTCTACATTATTCGCTGCCATGAAAACAATTTCTTAGTTTCCAGTTGATCTAAGAAGCGATCGTGGGATATTGGGGAAAATTCCGTGTGTGATTATGGCCCTAGTGTTGTTCACATACGGACATCTGGAGGAAAGCTGTTTGACAGACGCAGGCAGAGCGAGACAGGCGAAGGAGGCGGAGACACGTAGGCAAAGATAGAGAGAAGGGTGGAGAGAGTGATGGACGAAGGATGGAGCGAGCAGAAAGCGAGACGAGAGTGGGACGGACTGACTGAGAGATGGACAACCCGAGTGACACATAACCGAAAGACGAACAAACCGAGAGACGAACTGACTGAGAGACGGTCAGACAGTGAGACGGATAGTCTGACAGAGACTCACTTTTTCTTTTCCGGACACATCAACATGTTTTCTCTGTCATAAATCTCGATTTTTTAAATTTGTGTTTTGCAGCATCACATTCTGAATACAATGTATGCGGGGAAAGCAAAATCTGTTAACTCAAGTGTTGTTAAAATATTTTCCGTAGTATGATTGATTCATTAGTGTTTCGAGCGCTTGAACTGATAAGATCATTAGTCCTCTAAGTGTAGGGCATATTTTTCCTCGCGGGAGGTGGCGTTGGATGGCGAGATCTGGCGCCGACTTACAATGTGGTTTGCGAGATTTTCCCGAACCAGTTATCTTCCACCAGCAGGGCCACCGCCCCAGTTAGCCTCCCGACTGGTCTCCTGGCAAGGGTGGTAGTGCGGTGCATGTAAGAATAAGTGAGTGTAAGTAAGGTTAGGACAAGCAAGAGGAAGGAAAGATCGCGCGCGGTCCCTGGCCCGTTGTTTAATTTCTCCGGCATTATCCTGGTGTTGAGCGGAGGAACCCTCGAAAAGTATCGAATAGAGCAGGCCGGCCCCTAGAAATCTCTAACCAGCGGCTGAATTTGACCGATGCTATGTAGCTAATGTCAAAATCCTGCTACCGTCGGGACTCAAACACTTGATCTCCTGGATCAATGACTCTGCAGATGATATCAATTGATACTGTGCCTACAAAGAGCCGGTTTTCTGGTAATACTGTACGGTTATAGTCAGAACAAAAGCAAACTGACGAACGAAAAGCAACTATTAAGGAATCTGACAGTAAGCATTCAATAGTTGGAAAATAACAGTGGTAATGAATTAAATTAATAAAATAGTGAAAGACGAATCAATTACATAACTTCCAGATTAATATTGTGAAATCTACAAATTCTACTTCCGAAAAAAAGTAAAGAGGGTAACTGGACCGGGTCCACTTAACCTAACCTCCCGGCTGTCCAGTTAACCCCACCGCACATATTTTCTTTAGTTCCTGAAAACACACAAACCACGACGTATTATTAAAAACAAAAACACACTATTATAGATCAGAATACTAACAATTAATCTGGAGTGATATTCTTCTTGTAGTAGTTATTCAATTACAATTAAAAATGCGAACAGATAAGTGGTAGAAAAAACTTCGGACCATTCAGAATAAACATTCCTTTTTGTACTGACAAATTGAGGCTTGCAACTTATGATTGTGGCTTAGATTATCAGCCCCGTCATCCTACGAATGCCATCTAGTGGAAAAGGCAGCAAGCACTTCACACCAAAATTAAAAGCATGGACTAACTTAACCTAACCGGTCCAGTTAACCCAACTCTCCCCTGTTTACTCCTGCATGTTTTATGACTCGATTTTACGCTCGGAAATCTCCGTTCACGTAGAAGCTTACGGGTGCTGTCTCGGAGCGCGTTCCTCGCGTGGCAGGCACCCTGTGCTGCCAGCCGGAGAGGAGCGGAACGATGTTTCGGCAGAGGCGGCGGCGGAGTAGAGTTGAGCGCGGTGGTCCCTGGAGCTCGCGCGGGCCTTCGCGCGCGTCGACGCCCGATCAAGACCCATCCCCCCATCCCCCCTCCCCCCACCCCACCCCGCTTCCCCCCCCACGCTCCCTCCTCCAAAGGCGGCGCACACTGGTCCGAAGAGGGTCCGAAAATTCGTGGACGAAAATCAATACGGCAATAAATTTATGAATGCTTAAAACATAAATAAATAAATAAAGCATATAAATTATAATCAAGTACTGAAAATATCGAAACAGTGTTTCTCTAATTAATTACTAAAAACTATATACATTTATATATCTCAGTCGTTGGGATTCTTCAGTTCGATGACAATTTGCTTACCTGTGATCAGCAAAAAATTGCCACTGGATCCGCTCTCCGTGCGGAAAGCGTGAAATCTGAAAGTTTTATCTTTTGATTCTGGAATAGTTGCACTAATAACGTGCTATGTTGCACAATAATAATCCTTTCAATCAGTATGAAAAACAGAACATTATTTATTCAAGTATTTGACTGATTTCGTTTCGAAATTTCCTATTTATCAATGTAACAATAATATTATTGTTTGGGGTCATGACCTTTAAATTGAATTTGAACGATCGTTAGCAATAAAATACCTCTGAGCTCTCTTGTTGGATCGTCTGGATGTCGCCCCGAAGAAACCAACCTGGCCTTCCACGTCGTTTTCCAATCTTCACTCGGCTGGGCTGGACCCGATTCATCTACTTGATGCTTCTGCGTTCCTTCTAACATCTATATGTAACTATCATCTACAGCTACCCTGGCATCTAGAGATTTCTTAAAACTGCGCAACAGATGTGTCGCCTACCGCGAACTTAACAAATCGAAAAACAAATAAATATCTGCTAGCTAAGTATTCGTTGCTAATCCTATTTTAAATTAGATTTGTTCCGCCACGGCACTGCGGACATAATATGCAGTGTCTATCTTGTTTATATTCAATTAACGTCTTAATTATAGTTCCTCAATTAAGTTTTATGATAAATGCCACGGAACTAGATTATTTTTGCCAAATAAAGTTTTTCGTCAATGATTTATGTGAACAGTTTCCACCCGACTCATTCAGTTAATTAATGTCACACCGCAATGTTCTGACAAAATTTAGCAGCTGTATTACCGCATAACGTAACTATCAACGAACTCGGAAGTTATCTTCCGCGTACTTATCAGACGATGTGTTCACCTCGGAGTCTAGATCAAGGAGAGAGCTTCTTTCACACCACGCCTACGAATGTGACATCCAAATTGTTTTTCTCCCCCCTGCTCAAAATCAACAATCCCATGGCAACGTTTATGCTCCATGCACCGCGAGGCTCGACTGGCGTTTACCGTCGAATGTTTGACCCGCCATTTTGTATCACAATATAGAATTGTTGGTTTCTTTCGAATTGAAACGATTTCAGAGAAATCGACATTTTATAGTATATGCATTATTCAGTACTAACTTCCATGTAGGTAAAATGATTTGACGGTGTCGCTGTGTGTGCGCTTAAAATAAAAATAGTTGTTTTTTTTCATTGACAAAATATTTTTCTCCTACTGTAGCAACTTTATGAAATAATTGTTTAATTGAGAAATGAACGTTCAAACTTTAATTAATCCCGTTGGCGCACTGAGTGCGCCATTCGCAATCTTTTGGTTCCTGGCACAATTCGTGCTCATATTGCATTATATCTTCCGCTAACCTTTCTTCTAACTTTCCTTAACAGTTTGAATTTGTGTTTCCAGTGCTCCGTTGCAAGTCGTGGAGTATGCAAGCCAATTCCTGTCTAAAACGTTAACAGATAATTAGAAACTATCCTCTTGTGAAGTATAAACGAATGTTATAAAGTTTTCTAGTGTCAGATATTATCAGCGTGGTTCAGAAGTTTAAATCTACGAATTCCCCATCTACATTGTAAGCAACCGATATCAGTAGTGTTGCTGAAGAGCTGCATTCTTCTTTTCTCCTTTAGTATGTCTTCTACTTTATTCTTGTTAGTAATAATTTCACCACCTCCATATATAATACGCTAATGAAAGGCGACAGTTTCGTGTGATTTATAAGACACGCAACCACCTGTGCTATTTGGGTAGATAATTACCCTCACCCTTCCTGGGTGCTAAAAACTGATTTAAGAAGGAAAATTTATAATTTTGCTTAGTATGATTTCTGGAAAAGATGTAGCGCCCAAGCAACCATGTTACGCTGAAACACATGATGTCCTCATGCTGAACTCGGAAGCCTGCTGCTGCTCTAGTTTCTTAAAATGTTGTCCTATCCCTGAAGCCACGAGTCGTTTGTTAAGGCATTAAACAAATTAGGTGTTTTCAAATGTATGTTTTCAAAACGGTTAAAATTAGGTTTCAATTTGCGATTTTCTTTGGAAACAATGATTGGAAAAGCGCTGAATATTCTCATGCGTCTAAAAAGTAGTAATTATTGCAGAATTCCATCTTACTCGTTCCCAGGAATACAGTTTTAAAAGTAGCAACACATCATGTGTTATGATCTTCGATAAATGAGAGTATTATACCTTCTTGAGACAACTTCTGAAGTAAACTAATTGTTAAGGTTTGTGCGAAGATTGCTTACAAGTAAGAATTGCAAAGAAACAATAGCACATGTAAAGAAGTAAGATATAATAAACTAGTGGTGCTGCAGAATGCCACAGACTTTCTCCCACTAATTATTTTTTTAATGTATTATCTACACTAGTTTTTCGTTATTACCCGCTTTTCAGTTTTGCCCTATCCTCTTCTAGACATGCCGGCGCCAAAACGACATTTTTTTCACATTGTCTCAATTTTTCAGTCTCTCAATACTAGAATAGCAATATATTTAAGAATATTACAGAATATTGAGTAAAACATTGTCCTAAATGCACATTTTGAAATTGGAAAACTTTGTCATGGGATATGTCTTCTGATTATGTGCAATTCCGAGCTCATCTTCTCAAAAAAGATTTGAGTTTCTGAGAAGCACCATTAGAACTAATTTGAAGCATCTGTGCTCACAAATTCAATAATGTACAGAAAATGCCCATCAAGCAAATATTAACGACGTGAGAGAGTATTTAAACATTCTTTTGTGTAGTTTTTGAAAACCAAAGTACATCAAAATGGCATATATGACAGTAATTAGCGAATTTAGCACTATCCGTGCAAACGTTGAAACAAAAATTTGGAGTCTTTTCAGGTGCAGAAATTGAAAGAAAACTATGCATCGTCTGAGCCTGTGCGATGTGTCAATGATTTCGACAGATATGCAGGAACTCTAGGGAAAAAATAATGAGACATTATATTTTGAGTGAAAATGACATTTGTGATTGCGTTATTTGGCCTATTCGCATACTGTGCATACTGACTGAATTTTCATACTCAGTGCCTCCCTAGCTACGACTAGATGGCGTCAAGCGACATAAAGGTTCCAAGGAAGAGGACGCCCTTCAGTTAAATATTCGCTATTCACATGATGATGACATGGGTGGGGGGGCGAGACAACATCTACATTATTTTCCCTCCTTATTTCGTTTTTATTTTTGATTCAAAAAATATGTTACACCTTGATCTCTGTCGTCTGGTTAAAAGGGAACTCCATCGTATGTCTCCCTCTACACTAGTGTTGTCAAGGTCGATGCCACGAGTGGGAGTCCGTGGCACGAGTGCCACGACGAAATCGCCCCTCCATACAGTTAATTACCCCGCCACCAGAGTCAACGCCATCCCTATTGTAAAACGACGGGCTTACAATTAGTTTCCTTCCCCGACGCTAGTTGCGCAGGGAATCTCGTGGCATGCTACGGTGCTACGACGCGTGCCACAGCCATCAGTAGAAGACCTTGACACCTGTGGCGCAGCGTGACTCGTACGTCTGGGGATGCTCAACAATAACACACAAAATGTCACTAGTCAACTACTTCATCTAACAGGCGGATGCAACACAAGGCAGATACACTGGAACTACTACTACAATCTCGATTGTTTACGACGGTGTAGGTGCTTCCCACAAAATCTTCACAGCTGTCAGGAGCTGCCGATATCTTGAAAGGAAATTATACAATGGCTCAGCTTTAATTGTTATACGCAAATGGCGATGAGACGACTAGTTCATTTATACATTGCAGACTGAAATAATACGTAATCTATTTAAGGAATAATTCAATTTCTTGGATATTAATTAAGAAATAGTAAACAGGCACTATTTCTACAGTTTGTGCCTATGACCACGCGGGGACTCCCGAGTGAGAGAGAGGACAGAGAGAATTTACTGACCGCCTGAAGTGTGCTGCGCTCTCGTGCGCAAACGAGTTTCTTTCCGCAGTGGAAGCTAGCGTAAAGCAGTCGGGTTTCTCTGGGCCAGGGGTGAAGAGGGGAGAGGGGCAACCTCTCCTTCTGCGCATGTGTCATTGCAATCTCGCGGCAGACGATAGAAGCATTTTAGCATCCAAGCAATCACAGGCCAGCTTCAACAACTCGCCGAAATCAATCATAGGAAATCAATTTAAAATTAATACAAAACGTGTTTCGCTGAAACGGACCAGTTGTAAGATTATCAATACAGTATTTAGGATTCTTATATACGGGGATGCTCAGCATCTCAGCGTCCCCTGACGCTACGCCACTGCTTGACACCACTGCTCTACACAGCGCCGGAGAGTGGAGCGCCAGGCAAAACTCGGGCGCTCGCCGGCTCGCCGCCGCCGCCATCGCCGCCGCGGGCGCTGCGCTCGTTCGCGCGTTGACGTAACGCGACCTGGACTGATCCCGTGAGTGATTAATGAGGGCCACGCGAGTTGAGCTGCTGCGGGATGGGGAAACTCCAAGGAAAGTAGCGCCCTGCCGAAAATTAATGCGGAGCCGGCGCTAACGAATTTACAGCGCTGGGCGGCGCCACCGCCGGGAATTTTGCAATGGGCGCTCGCTGGCGGAGAGCTCATGGTCTTCTCGTGCCCACGATGTTCTTTTTCTTCTGCTTTAGGGATTTTGCCAATCGAATCGGATTTTCGACACTAGCTTGTCAGCTAGGTCGAATTCAGTCGCTGTCTGGAGGAGAATTCTAGCGGACGGCTGCTCTGATCGGTAGTTTTCCGTGGTTTCTCCGATCAACACCAGGCAAATGCCGGAGCAGTACCCTCACAAACGGGCTACGGACCGCGTGCGATCTTTCCTTTCTCTTCCTTGTCCTATCCTCTCCTCTTACACACACACTTACACTAACATGCACTACACTACCACACATGTCGGGGGACCGGTCGGGACCTTACAACCCGGCTGGGGCGGTGCCTCGCTGGTGGGAGATACCTGGTTGAGGGGGAAAACCCCGCTAGTCGACGGTTGGTCGGCGCCAGATCTCGCCATTCAGTGTGGGAAAGATCATCGCCACCTCCTGAAACCACCCACTACACTTACGGGACTAATGACCAAAGTAATTGACGTGCCCGGAAACAGGAATCAATTAATCAATCAAACCAATCGAATCACGTACCATTTATATCGCAAACCATGCTGTAGACTAGACACTGACACGTCTACGGACTCTTTATATGCATCAGCAGATTTGGGGGAATACAAGAATTTGAAAGGGAACGTGGTAGGACGTAAGTATTGTAATGTCTTAAAGTCCTTCGGACTAGCCAAATTGTATCAAGTTATTTAATTTGCATGTGCAATAATAACCTATTAAAAATGTATCAACAACCCAGGTAGAAGGATTTCAATTTGTGTGTGTTTGAAATACACACTTTTTAGCGTTTGCGAAGTTTGTGGAAAGAGCATTGTTCTTTATTTTGTGAGATAATCAGGTAAACCGTCGAAGATTTGTCAAGTGCAGGGTGAACCAATGTATACAGTGTGACTATCTGAGTGAAGCCAGTTAGTTAACTAAATATAGATTAATGAACTAATGCGTCCATACTCGTTTCCTGTGGTGAGAAATGCAAATGTAAACCGTAAAATTAGAAAGAAAAATACGAAAATTATCAAACACTGTTCAACATGAGAAGTTTCGAACATTTTCACCTGAATATAATATTTGTAATAAAATATATGCAGAACACACATGACCATATTAGCTCGGCATTACTTCAGTAGTGAAGTTGGTCATGCGAAATGTTATTACGTTATTTTGCACTTCAATAATACTAATGTAATTTTAATATTTACATCATCATTATCATCTTCTTATTCATTTTATAATTAGAATAACTACGAGTGAATGCACGATTTGTGTATGAAACATACATTCGAAGGGGCAAAAAATATAATGAGATTGGGAAACAGAAATAACAGAAAACAGAAAGATTTGTACCAAAAGGGAAACCGAATAAGAACGAAACCGACGATGGTAGAGAGACATAAGCAGAAACCTTAATTCCATCTGTACATTAAAACAAGATAGATGTATTACAGTTCGCTTTGAGCTAATGATCGGTGGGAAACATAACAATTAGAATTAGAACAATTATAACCATTTACAATTAGAATTGCCATTAGAATTAGAGAATGATATCCTATTTAATTTCTACTCTTAATTGACTTCTAGTTTAACTAAAACTTCTCTTCACTACTAACACTTCACTTCACTAATACTTCACTTCTCTAACTAACAATTCACTTCACTAACACTTCAGTTCACTAACACTTCACTTCACTAACTAACACTTCACTTCACTAACACTTCGCTTCACTAAACAACGTATACAATAGTCGCTCTTCGCCCGACGGCTCCCCAACTGAGTGGATTCCGCGCACGGGCGGACGCGCAAAGGTGCTCACGAGAGCCGCCCGTCGGCAGGACCGTGCAACTCTCCATCAAAGTCGGAGACAAAGCTCGAGGGTGGTACTACAGGAGGCGCTTCAGTCGCCGGGTACAGCTACAGGTTAGGCTCGTCAACAGCCGCTCACAAAAATTTACTACTTTGTGAGAAATACGAAAAGAGGCTTCTAAATTTTCAATTAGTCATAATACTCACATAGAAGAAACCGCTGAAGAAAGCGCGAACATCGGACGCTATATTTTGTAACATTACCCGCCTGCTAGCGTCTCGCGAACCCACGCAGCAGCCACGTAACGTTGGCTGCAGTTCGTATTTTAGTTCTTGTAAGGTGGTGATAGAGGAGAGCGGCGCTACTGTAGTGGTTTCCACCGCGTTATATGGGAGTTAAAAGGCCCTGCGCGTCGGCCCCAGCGCGCGCCAGCGGCTTAGCGGCTTATCGGGTGCAGCGAGCGCAGCGCGGCCCCGCGAGGCGGTGGTGCACGGGCGCACGCGTGCAGCGATGGTGCGCTGGTGCGAGGGGGCGGGGCCCACGCGCTGAGCAATGCGAGCGACGAGAGGACAAGGGCGCGGTCAGGTGCGGGCAATGCAATACCCAATAAAGGCGGCAGGAACTGGGCCGGGATGTACTGATTGATTGATTGTGATTCCGGGCGCGTCAACTACCAGGCTCATTAGTTCCTGAAGTATAGTTGGTGTTTTTGTTCGGGAGGTAGCGGTGGTTTTCCCCTGCTGGATGGTGAGATCCGGCACTGTCCTACCGTCGGCTAGCGGGGTTTTCCTCAACCAGGTATCTCCCACCAGCGTGGCACCGCCCCAGCCGGGAAGAGCTCTAAGCTCCCGACCGGTCTTCCGACATATGTGGTGGTGTAGTGCGTGTTAGTGTACGTGTGTGTAAGGGGAAGGGATAGGCCAAGGAAGTGGTAGGAAAGAGAGGTAGGAAATGCGCGCAGTCTGTGACCCGTTTCTTAGAGTGCTGCTCCGTCATTCACCTGGTGTTGATCGGAGAAACCACGGAAAACTACAGATCTAGGCCCAAAACTATCGAGGCGGCTGCTACAATTCTCCTCCAGATAGCGACTGAATTGGACCTAGATTACAAACTAGTGTGAAAAGTCCTGCCAGCGTCAGGACTCGAAGAGCTCTAGGACCTCCCGGTCAGAGGGACTGCAGTTACACTAGCTGATGCCCTGAGCCATCTCTCCTGATACCGGGATGTACTACAAACAAGGGAGGGGAAGAAAGTGTGGAAGAAGGTAGGAAGGAGGAAGTGGGGAGAGAGAGAGAGAGAGAGTCGAAAGGGCTGGTGGAAAAGAACGCAATGGTGAGGGGAAATAAGAGCGCTAGAGGGCTGGGGACAGCTGGTGGGGCGGAGCCATGCAAACAAATAGGTGATGTGGAAGCAGAGTTGAGAGAGAGTAAGAGAGTGTGGAAGCGAGCAGACCGCAGCCAGTGGAGGCGCGAGAGAGTGAAGAGGGAAGTGACGAAAGCACGAGAGGGAGCGCATTGGCACGGGAGAAAATGTGAAGAAGCAGGAATGGAGAAGGAAGAGCGTCAAACAGCGTTGGACGTGCAGTAGGTAACTGGAGGGGCATTAAAAAGGCATGAGAGAAAGGAAGTGAAGGGAGAGCGAGAGGGAGAGAGAGAGAGGAGGAGACCAGTTATGAGCGATAGAGAGCAGAAGGGACCGGGAGCGAGTGAAATGGCTGTGGTACAATCGAGAGACCGGAGAGAACTAGAGATGGCCAATGAAGGCGAGAAGTACTGGAAGGGTGCAGGAAAGGTTAGCAGGGAGAGAAAGTGAGAGAGAGTGTGAGAGGGCAGCGGACTAATGTGGGAGACGGTGGAAGAGAGAACACGAGGTCGGGATGGGGCGGAATAGAGGGAACTGAGGGGGCATGACGGGATAAAGCAAGAGAGGTGAGTGTGAATGGGAGTTCGTGCGGGAGCCCAGTAAAGCCCCGAGGGGCCGAGGGACAGCAAGGAGCTTCGATGTGCAGTGGCGGCAGGATGCGCGGGGCGGGCGGTAGTGGGGCGGAGGCGGGGGAGGGGTCGGGGACGGAGGGGGGAGGGGGCGGGGACGGTGTCGGGTCGGGATCGGGGGCAGCCCCACCTGCGCCGGGCGTATCGCAAGCGGCGATAAAACTGCTCCGGCCGCGCCGCTGCGCTGCGCTGGCAGGTGGGCCGATATTATTGTCGCGCGCGCGCGTTTGTCGATGGGCGTGGGTGTGGGCGTGGGCGTTGGCGCGGCCCGCGCCGGAGGCAGCGGCGGGGCGTGATGTGCTCGCCCGTCGATGGGGCCGGGCGGTGTTGGTAGCGTGTGTGACCGGTTTAATCAGCGAGTTACAAAGCAGAAGCGATCATCGCGGGAAATCAGAAGCCATTAAGCGCGCGCCGACCTGTCGCCGGAGACAGCGCGTTTCCGAAATGCACGCCAGCACGGCCGCCACCGCTAGAGCAAACACTTGACGCAAGGCCACGCTAGGAGGAGGTCGAGGAGGGAGCAATGATAGATGGATATAGATATAAGGCTTATTCTACAATTGGGCTGATGTTGCCCGGTGGTAGAATACAGAAACATAAAAGTACATTTACAATTATAAGACAATTAACAATAAAAACAATATAAAAACAAATTATCTTCGGCATTACCTAGAACATGCAAATGCATTTACATACATATACAACATGAAAATACATATATACTAACATTTAAGGAAATAAACGTACATATTACACCAACATTCATACATACAAACATACACGCTTACATACATATCATACAAAGACATAGGCAACATATCATACAAAGACATACTCGCATACACACCATCCTGCACGTATTCACTCACAATCATATTCAGACAAATATGGATAAACATTTTACCTACAACATAATAATATACAATACTTATAATAAAGTTTACATTTCTGACACGTAAAACACTCGTTAACTGGTAACTAGGTAACGAGGAGCTATTATAACTAGGGCGATGGAAAATAAATATGGCCGTCTTGAACGAATAATGTTGCGTGAATTTACACTTTAAATAGAAGTAGATATGAAAGTATACTGCGATTTTTCTAACTTTGCCCCTCAAGGCCACTCAAATCCCATCTTCGCGATGGAATATGTCACGGTATTTCACATCATTCTCAGTCGTTCCGCTAGATTTCGCATGATCGCGATCGTATCAAGAAGTGCTTGCGATCATGCGACTTGTACCGGCAAGACCTAGAAAGACGCGAAATGCCGTGACGTATTCCATCGCGAAGATGGGATTTGAGTGGACGTGAGTGGCAAAGTTAGAGAAATGGCAGTATAGAGGATGTAGAAGGATGGATTTAGAGGTTGTGATGAAGGCCTCAGGCGGATGCGAAGACGAAAATGGAAGTGGTGACATGGCGGTGGAAGAAGCGGAGGCAGAGGCGAAGGCGTAGCCAATGACGAACGTAGCAGGATCCTAACAAACGGGCTACCGACCGCGCGCGATCTTTCCTTCCTCTTCCTTGTTCTATTCTCACCCCTTACAAACACACTTGCACTAACATTCACTACACTATCATAAATCCCGGAAGACCAGCTTAGAGCTTGTCCTGGCTGGGCCTAGCTGGTGGGAGATATGTGGTTGGGGAAAAGTCCACCTAGTCGACGGTAGGTCGGCGCCGGATCTCGTCATTCACCCACAGGGGAAGATCACAGCTACATCCCGAACAAAAACATATATTACACTTGCGGGACTAATCACACCTGTACTTGACGTGCCCGGAATCACTTATCAATCAATCGATCATTGACGAAGATATAAAGGACAGCGGAGGAGGAGGTGAGATGGTGAAGGTGGAGGTGGTTGTACAGGTAGAGACGGAGGAGACTGGTTATGCGAATGCGAAGGAGAAAGAAGAGGGACCGATGCCTGAGGAACCGGTGGTTGCGAAGGCGGAGGGAATGGATGTGGTCGAGATGACGATGCACACAGAGGTGGACACGGATGTGGAATTCGAGATAGAGACAGAGGCTGTATCGATCGTGATGATGGTAGCAACTGCGGCAACAGCACTTGAACCCTGGGATTCCGCAACAACATACAAGAGATAAGGCCAAGTAAAATTCTTGAAGAGAGTGACGGAGAAAGGAATGAAGTTGTACGATACAACGTTCTGTGACAATGGACACGAAATTGCAAGACTACAGTTAATGCCATGAAATTAGATGGTTGCGTACAAAACTTAGTACATCGAGAAAAGTAGAGATATGAGTAGTAGAAAGAGACGTGAAGAAAAGGGAAGGAGAATTGGTGATTATTAAGGAACCGTTGTGTTGCGGGAAGAAGATTTAAAGATATAATTACATGGTAACTGTTTCACAATGGGAGCAGTATGAAATGAAGGAGAGAAGGTAAGTATATTAAGTGTCACCAGTGTGCTGGACAGACAGCCTGACATTGTTTTGTACCTTTCTAGAATTGCTAGGTATCATTCATTTAAGTAATTTCCACATTTAGTGGTTGATTAAACTCAAATTAAAAATTCAGTTTGCTTATTGGAAGTGCACTACACAAAACAGCATTGAACTACTTCGAAAATCGTAATGCAGTGCACACTTTATTTAGAACTTCCGCATAAACATGCTTTGTACCAGTAATAGACAGTGACTTGTATTGAAATAATATTGATTCTTTGAATCTTTAGACTTCATATGGAGAAAAAATTAAAATTGGACATATTCGACGCCTACCATAACCTTTTTGGAATACACGCTTATTCGCGTTAATATTGGTAATGACATTCTTATTAATACAATATTATACAAGATAATCCCGTATTTGGAGGAGCCATTTGTGATAAATTGTAATTTCAAGAAAATTCAGTAAAGCCATCCATGGGCTTTATATAAAACATTAAAAATTAAAATATTTGTTTCAAATTCACTGAAGTTGTAAAAGAATATCGTGAAAACTTCATTTTAAAAACATATTTGTCAGGTTAAAAATAAATTTATTCAGAGACAGAGATATAGATGAACAGTTGGAGAGACAGGAGTAAAGAACAGGTCATCGTCAAAGTAACAGACGAACATTCCAAGGAACATACAGGTAAAGCCTACGAGGTAGAAAGATTAGAGTGGGAGACGGAGATTTAGAGGTTTGAAAACAACCACTACCACCACCACTACCGCTACCATTACCACCTCCACCACCACCACCACCATCACCACCACCGCCATCACCACCACCGCCATCACCACCACCACCAACACCACCAACACCACCAACCCAACACCAATACCACCACCACAACACTACCACCACCACCACCACAACAACAACAACAGTTTTTCTGTGCCAGGGTCTCCTAAACATTTTTCGTGAAGGTATGCGGCACATTTCTGCAGCGTTCCACATCTTCTCTAAACAAGGTAAACGACAAAAGGACTTATTTGAACTTTGAAAGATGTCATAATATATTTTGTAAGTAATATTATAAAAGCTCTAGCAGAGATAAATTATGTTTCTTTAATTTACAAATACTAAATATTTATTCTTTCTACTTCAATCATTGACAAGTAATCAAAAATTTATAGAAGACACTACAATTTCGCCTGCACGCGTCTGTGGAGTGTGTGTGTAATCCGACATCCCTTCCGGGCTTCTCGTTGAACGTATTCCCTTCGCGCGGGCCGAGATTCTCCGTATTGTCGAGCACACGGACACATTTTACGTTTAGCGACCCCATTCGCGGGCAACTACTTTCGAGTGGGAGCTCTCTCGGCAAACAACGGACGCGCTTTTAAGCCGCTCGCAGCGGCGCCCCGCTGCAAATGCACCGCTGATTGTTAATGCTGCACGCACGCACGCGGCGGGCGGCGGGGGAGGTGGGGGACACAGCGGGGGGCCGTGGTTGGCGGGCAGCCCCAGACGCTATTGGGGCGGCGGCGGGCGGCGACGGAAAACGTCGGACAGCGTGACAGTGTCGTGACAGTGAACCGAGCGGTGACGGTGAGTGACAGTGAACCGAAATGACAGTGAAT
>JAHLJT010009436.1:32930853-32954810 GCA_031308135.1 Acheta domesticus
CGGGTCGGGATCGGGGGCAGCCCCACCTGCGCCGGGCGTATCGCAGAGCGGCGATTAAAACTGCTCCGGCACCCGCCGCTGCGCTGCAGCTGGCAGGTTGGGGCCGATATTATGTCGCGCGCGCGCGTTATGTCGATAGGGCGTGGGTGTGGGCGTGGGCGTTGGCGCGGCCGCGCCGGAGGCAGCGGCGGGGCGTGATGTGCTCGCCCGTCGATGGGCCGGGCGGTGTTGGTAGCGTGTGGTGACCGGTTTAATCAGCGAGTTACAAAGCAGAAGCGATCATCGCCGGGAAATCAGAAGCATTAAGCGCGCGCCGACCTGTCGCCGAGAGTAGACAGCGCCGTTTCCGAAATGCACGCCAAGCACGGCCGCCACCGCTCAGAAGAGCAAGACACTTGTACGCAAGGCCACGCTAGGAGGAGGTCACGAGGAGGGACAATGATAGATGGATATAGATATAAGGCTTATTCTACAAATGTGGCTTGATGTGCTTGCCGGTGGTAGAATACAGAAACATAAAAGTACATTTACAATTATAAGAGCAATTAACAATAAAAACAATATAAAAAACAAATTTCTCGCATTACCTAGAACATGAAATGCATTTACATACATATACAACTGAAATACATAATACTAACATTAAGGAAATAAACGTACATATTACACCAATCGATTCATACATACAAAACATACACGCTTACATAGCATATCATACAAAGACATAGGCAAGCATGATCATACAAAGACATACTCGCATACAGACACCATCCTGCACGTATTCACTCACAATCATATCAGGACAAATATGGATAAACATTTTTACCTACAACATAATAATATACAGATACGTTATAATAAAAAGTTTACATTTCCAGACACGTTAAAAGCACTCGTAACTGGTAACCTAGGTAACGAGGAGCTTATAACTAGGGCGATGGAAAATAAATATGGCGTCTTGAACGGAATAATGTTGCGTGAATTTACACTTTAAAATAGAAGTAGATATGAAAGTATACTGCGATTTTTTCTAACTTGCCCCTCAAGGCCACTCAAATCCCATCTTCGCGATGGAATATGTCACGGTAGTTCACATCATTCTCAGTCGTTACCGCTAGATTTCGCATGATCGCGATCGTATCAAGACGTGCTGCGATCATGCGGACTTGTTTACCGGCAAGACTTAGAAAGACGCGAAATGCCGTGACATATTCCATCGCGAAGATGGGATTTGAGTAAGTGGACGATGAGTGGCAAAGCAGAGAAAATGGCAGTATAGAGGATGTAGAGGATGGATTTAGAGGTTGTGATGAAGGCCTCAGGCGGATGCGAAGACGAAAATGGAAGTGGTGACATGGCGGTGGAAAGAATCGGAGGCAGAGGCGAAGGTCGTAGCCTAATACCGAACGTAGCAGTATCCTAACAAACGGGCTACCGACCGCACGCGATCTTTCCTTCCCTCTTCCTTGTTATATTCGTCACCCCTTACAAACACACTTGCACTAACATGTCACTACACTATCATAATATCCGGAAGACCAGTCTTAGAGCTTGTCCTGGCTGGCCTACTGGTAGGGAGATATATGGTTGGGGGAATAAAGCTGACTAGTCAGACGGTAGGTGACAGCGCCGGATCTCGTCATTCACCCACAGGGGAAGATCGCAGCTAAATCCCGAACAAAACACATACTTACGGGACTAATCACCCCTGTACTTGACGTGCCCGGAATCACTTATCAATCAATCGATCATTGACGACAGAATATATAAGGATAAGCGGAGGAGGAGGTGAGATGGTGAAGGTGGAGGTGGTTGTACAGGTAGAGACGGAGGAGACTGGTTATGCCGAATGCGAAGGAGAAAGAAGAGGGACCGAGCCTGAGGGTACCGAGTGGTTGCGAAGGCGGAGGGAATGGATGTGGTCGAGATGGCGACGCACACAGAGGTGGACATCGGATGTGGAATTCGAGATGGAGACAGAAGCTGTAATCGATCGTGATGATGGTAGCAACTGCGGCACGAGCACTTGAACCCTGGGATTTCCGCAACAACATACAAGAGATAAGGCCAAGTAAAATCTTGAAGAGAGTGACGGAGAAAGGAATGAAGTTGTACGATACAACGTTCGGTTGACAATGGACTCGAAATTGCAAGACTACAGTTAATGTCATGAAATTAGATGGTTGCGTACAAAACTTAGTACATCGAGAAAAGTAGAGATATGAGTAGTGGAAAGAGAGGTGAAGAAAAGGGAAGGAGAATTGGTGATTATGAAGGAACCATTTGTGTTGCGGGAGATATAATTACATGGTAACTGTTTCACAATAGGAGCGGTACGAAATGAAGGAGAGAAGGAATGTATGTTAAATGTCCGCAGTGCGCTTGGACATACTACCTGGCATTGTTTTTGTACTTTACTAGAATTGCAAGAGATCTCTATTTCAGTAATTTTTTACTATGTTTAGTGGTTGATTGAACTCAAATTAAAAATTCAGTTTGCTTCTTGGAAAACCGTGCACTACACCAAGATGCACTGAACTACTTCGAAAATCATAATGTAGCGCACACTTTATTTAGAACTTCCGTATGTACATGTTTATATCTGTAATAGACATTAACTTGTCTTGAAATAATATTGATTCTTTAAATGTTTAGAGTTCGTACGGAGAAAAAATTACAATTGAACATATTCGACATTTACTATAAACCTTTTGAAAAATACTGTGCAATCGGGTTAATATTGAAAATGACATTCTTATTAATAAAATATTATGCATGAAAATCCCGTACTTACAGGAGCATTTGTGATAAATTGTGAGTAATTTCAAGAACATTTCGTAAGTCTCCCGTGAGCTTTGTATAAAGAACTAAACATTAAAATATTTGTTTCAAATTCACTCATGTTGTAAAGGAGCATTGTGGAAACTTCATTTTAAAAACACCTTTGTCAGATTACGCATAAAGTTGTTCAGAGATGGAGATACAGATTGACAGGTGTGTAGAACAAGTCATCGCCAAAGTAACAGACGAACATTCCGAGAAATATGAATGTAAAGCCTACTAGGTAGAACAGTCGAACTTAGAGACGGAGATTTAGAGGTTTGAAAACAACCACTACCACCACCACTACCGCTACCATTACCACCTCCACCACCACCACCACCATCACCACCACCGCCATCACCACCACCGCCATCACACCACCACCACCAACACCACCAACACCACCAACACCAACACCAATACCACCACCACCAACACTACCACCACCACCACCACAACAACAACAACAGTTTTTTCTGTGCCAGGGTCTCCCTAAACATTTTTCGTGAAGGTATGCGGCACATTTCTGCAGCGTTCCACATCTTTCTCTAAACAATGTAAACGACAAAAGGACTTATTTGAACTTTGAAAGATGTCATAATATATTTTGTAAGTAATATTATAAAAGCTCTAGCAGAGATAAATTATGTTTCTTTAATTTACAAATACTAAATATTATTCTTTCTACTTCAATCATTGACAAGTAATCGAAATTTATAGAAGACACTACAATTTCGCCTGCACGCGTCTGTGGAGTGTGTGTGTAATCCGACATCCCTTCCGGGCTTCTCGTTGAAACGTATTCCCTTCGCGCGGGCCGAGATTCTCCGTATTGTCGAGCACACGGACACATTTTACGTTTAGCGACCCCATTCGCGGGCAACTACTTTCGAGTGGGAGCTCTCTCGGCAAACAACGGACGCGCTTTTTAAGCCGCTCGCAGCGGCGCCCGCTGCAAATGCACCGCTGAATTGTTAATGCTGCACGCACGCACGGCGGCGGGCGGCGGGGGAGGTGGGGGACGGCGGGGGGCGGTGGTTGGCGGGCAGCGGGCAGCCCCAGACGCTATTGGGAGGGCGGCGGGCGGCGACGGAAAACGTCGGACAGCGTGACAGTGTCGTGACAGTGAACCGAGCGGTGACGGTGAGTGACAGTGAACCGAAATGACAGTGAATCGATTCCGGAATCGAATAGGTAGAATCGGAACATCCCCAGCAGTGTGGTGATGAGCGAAGAGGGAATCGGTACATTGCAATGACTATGTAGAGACGTTCGATCCCTAGAGAAGAATCGATTCCGGAATCGATCACAGAATCAAAAAGTTGGAATCAATACTAGAATGGAATCGAAGGAAAATACTAGAATCGGATCAATCGTGAATCAATTCCTCCAAAGAATCGATTCTTACGATTCTTCAAGGAATCGATTCACATGAGGATTCAACGTAAGTGTCAGTATCGGAATTGAGCGTTTAGAAAAGATCTCCAGCATGCAGCTTTATTTTGTTTATACAAAGGTAAGGATGATCAAAACCTACGTGTTTGTATTTAAATTATCTTCATAATAGATTGTGAAACCTTGATGAAACATTACCTGTGTGCAATGAGCACTCCTAAAAGCAAATGTTTTTTGAACCAGGCAATTTTATTAGATCAAAGAAACAGGTAGAGGCATGGTGGGAGGTTGAATTCAAAGACAAGGAGGTCTATAAAAGAAATAAAACAACTAATGACTATAATAATTATAATAAAAATGCAAACAACAAAAACAAAAAATGCAGTAAATGTCCAGGAATGTGCGTCTTATTTTTTGTAATATCGCAGGTATTCATTTGATTCGATTCCGCCCTTTTGGAATCGATTCCAGCAAGATAGGATGCAAAGGAATCTAATACCGATTCCGTAGGAATCGAAAGAAAAGAATCGATTTCGCAACATCAATGTTTTCTTGTCGATGTCGCCTCACTATACCGCGATTTTCGTAGCTTTGCCCCTGACAGGAATCAGCTGTTTCGCTGCCATCCAATCAAGAGCTTATATTTCGTGACAGTGACGTCACTATTGTGACGTTTAAGCTCCCGTTTGGAAGAAACCACTGAACAGCTGATTTCTGTCAGGGACAAAGTTACGAAAATCGCAATATGGCGGGCGGGTGGTGGCGTCTGGAGGCATGTAGTAGCGCGTGTCGGCTGGCAAAACCGGGCGGCGGTGGGCGGCGGTGGGCGGCGGTGGGCGGCGGTGGGCGGCGGTGGGCGGTGGCGAGCGGCGGCCTTGGCAACGTGCAGAGTTGGCAGTGGGTGGCGGAGGCAGCGGACAGGATGGTGGTCGGGCAGCGGGTGGCAAGCGGCGGGCAGAGGTTTGACCGCCACATCCTTGTCCCGCGCTTGTCGCGCCGCTCGGTAGGCGACCAAAGTTGTATTAAAATTTCCCGCGGCCGTTCCTCAAACTTGACGTTTCGGCGAACGCCGGCCAAGCGGCCCTACCAACCGACTGGGGCCGCGCCCCGGTCGCGCTCAACTACTTTGGCGGAGCGCATTACAATATTTCACACCCGGGAGGGAGTGATTCACTCGCCGCTTCGTCCACGGGGCTCGGGTTCATTGGAGGGGGGAGGTAGAAGGAGGGGAAGTAACGGAGCGAGGGGGGCGGTCGAATGAAGGCGGCAGAGGTCAAGGAAAGGGTGAGGCAGGGTGGGCAGAGAAACTGGAGTGTCTTAGGAACAGGAACGCGGGACAGGAAAAGCAAAGGAAGATGTTGTGGTGATAGAGGCGCATGGGGAAGGGGGTGACAGGGGCCTCTGTACTGGAGGTGCATTGTGTGTGTAACTCGGGAGGGGAGGTAGAAAGGGAGCGGGTGATGGTGAGTGGGGGCGGAGTCAACGGGGATGATTGCTTGCTAGTGTTTCCGAGCGCGTCAACTACTAAGGACCGCTATTCCTGTAAGTGTATTGCATGTTTTGCTCGGGGATCTTCCCTCACATGGATGGCGTGATCTGGCACCGACTTTCGTCGACTTGCGGGGTTTTCCCTCAACCGGGAATCTCCCAACAGATGGGGCACCGCTCTGACCGGGACAAGCTCTAAGCTCCTGACCGGCTTCCCGTCAAGTGTGGTAGTGTAGTGCATATTAGTGTAAGTGGGTGTGTAAGAGGAGAGGGATAGAACAAGGAAGAGGTAGAAAGATCGCGCGCGGTCCGGGGCCCGTTTGTTAGGGTACTGCCCGGCATTCGCCTGGCGTTTGATCGGAGAAACCACGGAAAACATTACCGATCAGAGCAGCCACCCGCTAAATTCTCCTTCAGACAGCGACTGAATTCGACCAAGCTGACAAGCTAGTGTCGAAAATCCTGCCGTCGTCGGGTATATGGAACCTAGGACCTCCCGGTCAGAGGGACTGCAGTGACATCAGGTTGATGCACTGAGACATCTCTCCCGGTATGTGTGTGTGTGTTGGGGAAGGGAAGGAGCACGGGGTGATGGCATGTGGCAGGGGGGGAGGAGCTGCTGGTGGTGGTGCTGTCGGCGCCGCTGGGGGGATGGAGTGGCTGCCGTCGGCGCCTCTAGGCGGTCACTCCTCGTAATCGCGCAAAAAACTCTGGGGGAAACACCCAATTATCTCCGTCATATATTTAGTCAGGCGAGTGAGGCTAATTCCGAAGGCTTTTTCTCCCCTTCTGGCGAACGCATCTTGTATTGCGTGAGGTTGGCCGCCCTTCCCCTCGCGTATTTTTCCAGCCGCGTGGCTGCCAACCCCTTCGGCGAAGAGGGGTGACGACGAGGTGGGGTGAGAGACGTAGAGGACGGGGTGTGGGAGGGGAGAGACCCTTTTCCGACGCACAATTTCCGCTGCGAGGATATCAGTGCCATCTGTTACAGCGGCGGGTGCCCCGGAATTAGGAGGCGTTTGAGCTCCCGGCCTCAGGAGATGCACAGCCGCCGGCACTGACGTCAGACTGACGCCAGATCTACCGTCTCACTGCCATCCCATCGCGTTGAGCTGTTGACGCGTTTCTCCGACTAACTGCAGTGTGCATCATAAACTCCGGTTAACTGCAGTGTACAAGGCGAGACCATGGAGGCTCGCTTTACAGACCTTGTACAATGAACAGACCGCTCAAAGTTTATCTCTGGGTGTCTGGATTAAATTCCTGGCCGATACATGTGAAATTTGTTGAAGACCAAAGGAGCTGTGGGCGTAGCTTTTCTTGGATACCCCCGGTTCCCTATCTCGCATCCTCTCATTTCACCATTGCTCCATCACCATTCAAGTATATATCAACAAATCTGCGAGATCAGATACGGCAGACCAATTGGTTCTTCACTGCATTACCGGTGTCTCCATCTACTATCCATTATTCTTACTTTTATCGTCAATATTTTACTTCGACAACATGTACAGGAAAGATTCAGGGTAAATATTTTAATTAAAGTTATTATACGAGTGTGGTTTCAACAAAAATGATTTACTCACAAATTGATTTAATAAGATAACATTTCGGTTAACAATTCTTTCCAATTAATAACTAATTTTACCGTAAACATTGATAAACATACCGATATTCGATATTATAAAAGAAATTTCTGATAGTCCGTATAAAAAGAATTCTCAGAGAAGAAAACAGAGTTTATAGAGGTACTAAAGTCTATTCCCTACTAATAGTATTCTCAATAAGACGAGAAATATTTGAAAATATGAGAAAAACAGGCCAATTCCAGGAATGCAAAAATAACACGTTTTTCAAAAACGACAACTCCTCGATGAGACGTATTCTTAAAAACTTGCTTGGCTTTTGGTTTCAATCACTCGCATTACTCTTAATCAAACGAGTTAGCTGCAGTTGTATTATGAAATAACCATTATGTACGATTTAATTTAAATACTTTTTGAATTACATTTGCTTTATAGGAATACGAAATTTTATTTATTTCATCATTTTTTATAGTTAACATTTCCAATGTCAACATAAACTCCGCAAACATGAAAAGTAATACGCCTGCTGCAGACTGGAATTCAGAACGCCCTAAGTACCGTCGTCGTGTAGTCATAACCCCGTTTCGGAAGCTGGTGGACTAATGAAAACAAAGAGGGAAAAGCTCACGTGTTAGTCATGACGAGTAATTTAAATAACGCGTTTTAATGACAGGGGGTGCATGCAAACGCTGCTCTCCCTCCTAATGAGATAGCAACGGCTTCAATTCAGAGGTGGGTATTTAATTGCATTCTTCAAGGGGTTTCATCTCATGCATGAACAAATGGGCTGAAGTGGTTTAGAAATGGATAGACGGGTTTCAATTTAATCTATCCTATATCAATATTTATGGTATACTAAGTGATTCAGTGCATACTAAGTGAGCTTTGTGTTGTAAGGTTCTCAGTGAAATGACTTCCTAACTTCCGAGTGTAATTTAGGAATTTTCAAGGGACGTGCGTACACCAGAAAAAATATCCAAACTACCGTAAAAATGAATGTATGGACCCAGCCAAGTACGAACACAAACAGCACTGAATCAGTTTCACCTGATTCAATTTGCAAAGTTATCGGGCTCATATTACAACTCTCATTCCATTTTTACTTTCCTAGCAAAACAGCGGAACGACCCTTTCTAAATTCGCAATTTCACGCTCCATCAATTTTCCGTGTACAGAAGCGTCATGACTATTGCGATCGCCGTACTGCAGAAAAACGTCCCGTAGTCACCGCGGATAAAAGAGAATAAAAAGAAAAAAAACACTATAGCAGACACAACACACTAATAAACACAGCCTGAATGGTATTCGATTCCGTTTCTCTCCGAATTCCCCCTCCCCGCGTCCTCGCCGCCTCCTCCTCTTCGCTATCCCGCGCGCGTAATTTCATTAGCGGCGGCGTCACTAACAAACAATATTTTCGTGTCCAATATCTTTCCTTTCTCTTGTGGCGCCTTTGAGAGAGCGGCGGCGACAAGCATTTTATTTCGGCGGAAACTCGAGCGCGAAGGATGGCTGCTCGACGGCGGCGGCGGCGATTTGCAGCGCATCCGCGGTGGGGTAGGGGGTGGGGTGATGGGGGATAGGGTTCGGCGGCACTGATTCCGGACAGAAACGACGACGAACTGACTCCACTGGAGAAGGAAGCTGGAGGGAAGATGGGAGGATGAATTGATGCAATAGCTTGTCAGTGTAGATTACCAATCAATACGTAATTACTGTGGTCACGGCGTGAAAATTTCTTAAGTCAAAAATCGTAGTTTGGAGGAAACAAAGGTTATAATGTTATTGAACCCAACGTTTTTTTCCTATGCTGAACGCTATTTCCCAACGCTTTATATCGTTAAGGAGGCACAAATTTAAACTCGGTCTTTCTTACTAAACTAAAAATAGATACTTAACGTATAGTTTCAGTACTTAACCCAATGTTGCCAAAAATTGACTTGGGCACTTTTATCTCCGTGACCACAGAATTATTACACGCATTAGATTGCGAATTTTTTTGATATTAGATTTAGTTCTGTGAACGTACGGACTAACGATCAGATTCCGAACCGAACTTCGTATCAGAAAAAATGACTTTTTCTGTTTCGTTCAGTTTACATTCATTGCGGAACAATTTTTGATGTGGAAATTTGAGGTTTAGCTGCATCTCAGTTCATTTTATCGTAGTAAATGACTTGATAGGTGACATGTTAGGAGTTTACGTCGTTCTTATAACTGAATGTGAGGTCGCGTTGGGATCTGCCGATTATTTCTGAAGCGCCTCAATAGTAGTCGACTGCAGTTGTGGTGCAATTCTGGGGGCCAACATTTTGGGCTCACTGATGAAACTAGTTCACTATATCCTCATGTTCCAAAATAAATAGATTCTCGACAAATTTGTTATTTTAGTGGTTGATGGGATAAGTATGAAATGTTGCAAAGTCACAGTGGATTATTTTATTATTGAATCTCTAAATAATGGTATTTGTATACTCTTTCTCTACCTAATTAGGAACGTGTAACCTAAGACCATACTGTCCTATGGCTCGACAGACCGCTATGGCTCTTGGGACAAGCGTTTCGTGCGTGTGAGCACGAAGACTGTATCTTCACCATGGTATACTGGTCTTCGTCACCTTACGGTTCTTCGCAATCGCACACAGCTATAGGCATTGGGATATTTGGTAAGGAAAGAAGCACAGTTTTTATTTTACCCGGTCGGTTATCGAACCGGGGTTGCGTGCGTGATAGAGAGCGACCACACTCGTCAACGAACCACCTAGTCGCGCCTAAGCTACGCGTTGGGTTGTGTTGAAAATATACTTGATAAGTTTCTGAAATTACTAGAAGGATGTTTCAGGTGCATGTAATGTATGTGCAGAAGAGCAACCGAAACCCCCTATTCGGAAGCGGAGTGCGAGACGGGCGGTGGAGAGGGATGGCGAGGGGGTGAGGGAGGGCGTAGAGGAGGAGGATAAAGAAGAAGGGGAGGTTTGGATGGAGAGGGGGGAAGCGAGGAGTGAGGTGGGGCGTGAAGCTGAACGGCGAGCAGGAAGGCGATGAGGGGATAGGGGAGGAGGAGGGCTGAGGGGGTAGGGGGATGAAGAAGAAGGGAGGTTTGGGGGGAGGGGTGAAGCGAGGGGGAGGGAGCGTGAAGCCGAACGGCGAGCGGGAGGGTGATGAGGGGCGGGGAGGGGAGGGCGAGCGGTGATGACAAGAACGATTGCGAGGGGCGGGCTGCGAGGCTCCGGTGGGCGCCTCTGGAGCTCGATTGGGGCGCAGGGCGCGCAGCATCGCCGCAGAATCAATCTCAGTTCCCAGCTGTGTTCTTTACCGCGGGGGAACGGAAGTGATAAACGGACGGTTGCGATATTGCCGGCTGCCCGCCAGCGCGCCGCCGCCGCCGCCGCCGCCGCTGTGGTAGTTGGGACGCGGAGATGCCTGCGTGTCCTCGTCGCTGCTTCGCTCTGGGATCTGTTCCGGCCCACCCCGCTCACACTCCGCGTCATCCTACACCGCAACCGCCCCTCATGCGCCAACCCGCACCCCGCCAACCCTTTCCACCCCGCCTTGCCCCTCCCGCTCCGCCCCCTCCGCGAGGCGTCACCCGCCCCCCACCCTACATTGCTCCGCCCTCACGTGTCGACCCACACCACGCCAACCCTCCCCGCCCGACCCGACCCCGCCCCGCGCCGTCCCTCCTCCGCGCCGCCGCGCTGCGTCACCCGCCCCCGCTCTACACCACTCACGTCCTCACGCGCCGACCCGCACAGCCACCAACCCTCCCCGCCCCGCCCCGCCCCTGCCCCCTCCTCACCCTCTCCACATCGCCACGCCGCACGTCACCCGCACCACGCCCTACACACGCTCCGCCCTCACGGCCCGACCCTGCACAGCGCCAAGCTTCCCCGCACCCTTCCTTTCCATTCCGGCCCGCCCCGTCCCGCTCCGCCCCGCCCCACCACGCCATGCCTCACCTCGCGCCCCGCTTACCGCCCCGTTTCGATCTCTGGGACGCTCCGCCCCGCCCCCTGCCCCTTCCACGTTCCACTTCCCCCGCCTCTTCCCACTCCGCTCTGCCCCACCCCGCCGCGCACCGACACGCACTACTCCACATCGCGCTTCCTCGGTCCACATCGTACCTCTCCGCTCCGTATCATAACTCCCTGTCCCGCAACGACCCGATCCACCGTGCCTCGACGTTTTCTATCCCGCACCGCCCTGGTCAGCCCCAAACTACTCTATTGTGACGGTCCCCCCTCACCGCTCCACAACACCCCACCCCGCCAAAACCCTCCTTACACACGTCATACTTCGCTCTTCCCGCACGCCTAACCCATCTATAGCCCGACGACACTACTCCTGCCACCTTCCTGTCGCATCCCGTCTGCTAGCGCCCCGCTCCGTTTTGACCTGTCCCACCCCGCCCCTCTCGCCCCCATTCAACCCTCACTACTTCGCTCCTCCCCGCTGTCCTCCCCGCACTCTCCCACCCGCGCCTCGCTAGCGCCGCTTCGCTACGCCTCGGCTCGCAGGGTTCGCTCGGGTCCTCCGGGAAACAATATCTCACTCGCGCGTTGTGGACGGCGGCGTGAGGACGGCGCTGGTGAGGGCGGGCGGTGACGGGCGAGTGAGCGGAGACGGGGCGCGGCTGGTGCGTCCCTTCCGTCCGTCGGGCGCCAAGTAGGCAGGCAGCCGAGACCCGCAGCGCGGGGGGCGGGCGGGGGGCGGCGCGGCGAGGCCAGCGAGGGCTGATCTAGCGCGAGGAAGGATGTGGACGGCACAGCGCGGGGCTAGACGCTGTCCGCACATCGAGGCGGCGGCGACGGCCGCGGTGGAGGAGGGGCAATAAAGGCAACAGAGGCAGCGGGATGATGCGTCGGAGGTGACGGTGTTGATATCAGTGACGATGATGGAAGAGAAGGCGGTGACAGAACCTCGAGGTTGGAAGGAAACAAAGGAACAAAGGAGGAAAACAGCGGCGGTGACAGAGTATTGATGCCAAGAGAGGGGAATTGAATTGATTGGGTAGTGATTCCGGGCGCGTCAAGTGATTTGGTCATTAATCTACTAAGTGTAGTGCATTTTGAAACGCGGGAGTCAGCGCTGAGCTGCCCCCCGCTGAATGGCGAGATCTGGACCTGACTTACGTCGGCTTGTGGCTGTTTTCCCAACCAGGTATCTCTCACCAACTGGACACATGTCCAGCCGAGAATGTGTGTAAGGGGTGAGGATATAGACAGGATGAGGGAGAGTATGATTGTGCGCAGTCCGTGGCCGTTTCTTGGTTTCTTGGGCATTCATCTGTATTGATCGAAGAAACCACGTGAAACTACCGATCTAGAATTGTCCTCTTGAGAGCGGCTGAATTATACCCAGCAACGTAGCTAATGTCGAAAACTCTGCCACCATGGCATTTGGAAGGTAGGGGACTGTGAGGTTTGGGAAGGAGGTTGACGGCGGAGTTGAAGGCGGAGGCGGAAGAGGTGGCGAAACCGGAGTCGGAGGCACTGGCGTTGGCGGTTTATGCCAGATGGAGGATAATGGACATGGTGGTTGTTGAAGGGGAGGAGGCAGAGGTGCGGCTGGGAGCTGTTGAGGGCGGGAGGGGGGAGGAGGTGGGATGACGCACAAGCAATTTACGTCGAGACGACCCTCGGAGTGAAAGGCGGGAAGTACCGCTTGTATCGAACACTCGTGAAATGAGTCCCTGGGTAAAAACCCGGTCAGCCAGGTGAGACCTCATGTATGTTAGAAGCGCAAAATGAATGTAAATTACGTTTCTATGTGTTCTCTTATCTCAAAAATTCAATGAGGTGCATTTTAAATTAATGCATGAAATTGGGAAGTCAAATTACTCGGAGGAGATGTTTAACAGGGCGAAAAAGTTGACAAAGCTAAGAAAATACGAGAGGACAAAAGGCGCGATGCAAAGAGGATGTAGTTAACAACAAAGGACGTAATGTGTACAGATTGTGAGAGAATGGTGGAGGATCTTGTAGGGATGGCACCATCATACACCGATTTATATTCGAAAATATTTTCTGATTTCGTGTTTTATTAGTTGGTTAAATTGTTATTTTATCGTTGAATTGATAACTGTGTAAATAATAAATGTGTTGCCATCAAAACGTATTACGGTCTAGCTCGATTTTGTATTTTACTGTTTCACACATGAAAGAATGTGGATAATCTAATATTTCCTGCAAAGTATAAAATTGTATGTTTCATTTGCACGATAGTAGTTTGTATAAGTAAATTTAATTCCTCTTATTACAATAAAAATATTCAATGTTGTGTACAAATATACAGTTTTTTACGAACAAAGCTGATATCAATAACATGAGCGGCCTCTTTCTTAGGGCCTTGCTTTGCATGACAGCTGTGCAGTAAGGAGTGTTGCACTGAGTATGAGATTCCGTAAGTAAGCGCAGTGTGAGAATAAATGGAATAATACTATCAAATATTTTCATTTTTCGGTAAAACCCAAACTGCTTCAATGTTTTCTGTATTCTGTGTATCTAACAAAAACCTCGACACTTTCATGCAGTCGCATGCTGCAATGGTTCTTTTTAAATTTCTAAACGCATTGGAAATTATTAATAAAGATTTTAAAATCTCCCTTTTCTATTGCGATGTATGCAGCAACTAAGAAAGTATTTTCAAAATTCATCCTCTGAAGAGACCAACGAAATATGCTTTAGACAGGGAGAGGGGACTCCGAGCTTCAATTGATGATACTGCAGTGCCTCTGACCGGGAGCAGCTCCTATTGTGGGATGATTTTTTACATTAGCCCAGAGAGCTAGGTCGAGTTCAGACGCTTTCCCGAGGAGAATTCTAGCTCCCGTGCTCTGAACCGTATATTTCCGTGGTTTCTTCGATCAGTACCAGGTGAATGTCGGAGCAGTACCCTACCAAAAGGACCACCGGCCGCGCGCGATCATTCCTTGCTCTTCCTGTTCCATCATTTTCCCTTACACACACACACACACACATGCACACAATAACAAGCACTGCACTACCACACTATCGGAAGACCAGTCTGTGAGCTTAGAGCATGTCCTGGCTGGGGCAGTGCGCCCACGATGAGAGATACCTGGTTGGGGAAACCCCCACCAGCCGACGGTAGGTCGGCGCTGGACCTCACCCATCCAGCATGGGAAAATCACCGCCCACCTCCCGAGCCAAAACAGCACTACACACTTCGGGAATAATGCACCTTCGCAGTTAACGCGCTCTGAATAATCAATCAATGTGTTTTAGTACAATTTGTGTCCAGAGGCCAAGGATGGATTCGAGGGTAGGAGTAGGGCAAAGCGGAACAATACGAAGAGGAGACGGGGGGAGAGAAAGCAAGTCGCGCGTAGCAATGATGTAAATAAAATTACATTCTATACTATTTTTAGCATTCATTCCTCTGCCTATAGTTGTACGTATTTGGCATTTTTGTGAACTGTCCGACTTCGCCAGGTGGCTAACCCTATTCCTGGGTCTAATTTAATTTCACGTTCAGGGGGTACACGAGACATTTTATGGCAAACGTGATTTATTCCCTTCCCCGTAACTAGCAAACTCCACCTGTCTGAGCTTTTGGTCGTCACACAGCTACAGTACTGATCATTTTAAAGGAAAGTTACAACTGCATGTTTTCTCCGGCCGGGAATAGAATCATGGGAAGATAGTATACTGCCCATGAGCAATTCAGTGCTATTTACCTATTTATTGTGACAAGTGGCAAACTCCACCTGACTGAGATTTTCTTCGTCACACAGAAACTGATGATTTTTAAGGGAACGTAACCACTCATATTTGCCCCGATAGGGATTGCCGATAGGAAATCGATTCAAGGGAAACTAGAGTTATGTAGCAATCCCAATAACAGTTCCTGATTAAGACCGTAGAAAACGGCCAGGTCAACTGAATATTTCATTTCGGCGACATTATAAGGTCAACGGAAATTTGATTCTGATGACACTTGAGTTTTAAGGAGACGTCTTACGACCATAGGAAATGATCCGATTAACAGAAAGATTGGTTCCAATGACATTGTACTTATTTCAAAGGGACATTTGTTTCCAGTCATGATTGACGTCAGAAATGTAATAAGCAAGTAGGTTATAAAAGTAATGTATCGCCTAACAAGGCAGCATTTCGGCCACAAGACGTTAGTAACTCTCGACATCAAATATATTCATTTACGGCCATATCAACTTGAATCTTTGTAATTGTATAGTAAATAAACTGACATTGTGTAAATCACCTCTTCGAAGTTTCATTTCTACGAGCTGCATCCAGCCCCAGTATTGGACCTGTGTCACTTCACATATTTCTCGGCATCTGGGTCTGAGAGGAGTGAACAGCATCACTCTAGTATGCTGCCCATGAGCTAACTTGAGCTAACTAAATGCCCATTGAGCTAACTGAACTGCTACTTTACCTAAGAGATGATTGTGTAAATAGATACTCGAGCGATGCTGTGTTCCATCAGTTAGTTTTTGCAATACCAGCCGTCCGTCGTCCGGTTGCGGAGGGCGGCTCTCTGGGCAAAGGTTGTGATTGGGCGGCGCAGGGCGGCCCTTTGAGCAAAGGGTTGTGCTAGGGCAGCGGAGGGCGACTCTCTGGGCAAAGGGTTGTGTCTAGGGCGGCGGAGGGAGGCCTTTTGGCAAAGACTTTGTGCTAGGGCGGCGGCGCGAGCGCGGCCCTTTGGCAAAGGGTTGTGTTGGGTGGCGGAGGGCGGCCCCCTTTGGGCGATTGGGCTGTGGTAGGGCGGCGGAGGCGGCCCTTGGGCAAGGGTTGTGCTAGGGCGGCGGAGGGCGGCCCTTTGTGGCGATGGGCTGTGCTAGGGCGGCGAGAGGGCGGCCCTTTGGGCAAAGGGTTGTGCTTGGGTGGCCCTTTGGACAAAGGGTTGTGCTAGGACGGCGGAGGGCGGCCCTTTGGGCAAGGGACAGCGCTCGACTTGTAGGTCGGGGCGCCGCTCGGCGCAACTTTGAAAACAACGAGCCTGCATACGAAGAAGGGCAATCCAAGTTTCGCGCCACGCCCTCACAGCCGCTCGCGGAAATGGCTCGCCGCCGCGGCGGAAGAAGTTGCGAGGCCACGCGCATATTCCGTGTCCGGCGCGCCGCGCCGTCGTCGCGTTATCAGAGGCCGCCACTCAGGAAGTTTGTTGCCAAGGGGGAGTTTAGTTTTTCCTTCTTTCTCTTCTCTTCGTCTTCTCCACTTACTCTTCTTCAGCTTTCCTTCCTTTTGGTCCTTCCTCTTATTATTTTTTCTTTTCTTACTTTTTTTCCTCCTCCACTGCCTCTTCTTCTTCCTCCATTACCTCTTTTTCTTCCTCCTATTCCTCCGGTTACTCCTCTTTTCCCTGTTCGTAGCAACTTCTTGATTGCACCGTTTTTCTAAAACTGGTACATTAAATAATATAAATAATATGAACACTATAGCTTTACAAAACACAAATGTCAAGTTTAGCTTCAAGTTTTTAAATTGAAAATTATACAGGTGTGTAAGCTATAAACTGCAGAATGGTTCATCAATGTTTCTTTTATACAAACGATGTTGTTTCTCGAAGTAATTTCCATTTTTTCTTCAAGGCACGTATTTGTAGAAAACATATCCTTTCAGAAAAAAAACGACAACTACTAGAGATACGACTTGATTGCTTCTTAAAATGCGACATTGTTTGACATTTAAGGAAGGTTACATTTTGAGCTAGGGGGGATGAATAGGAGCGAGAGAGCCATTAGCGAGGAGCAGGGCAGGGAAGTTGGTTCAGTGCTTTATCGTCTGAAAAACAAGTGAGGAGTTTTTTTTAAAAAGAGTGAAGCATCATGAACGTAGTCTGGATTTCTGGGAGAAACAGGTGAAATTCAAAACTTAATAAGTGATTTCAATGTTTGCAATATAGCAACCCCAAATTAATATTACATTTATCTTGTATTTGGTTTGCGTTATTACGTTATATGATAAAAGTTTTCAAAATATACGTATCACAAGGTTTAAGAACTGGGTTTCTTTATTCAAACCGATGAACTCTGACATTTTGGGGAGCAGTCATCATCGTGGATGAAGCCTTTGGGGACGTTATAGGTGGCACAAGGTGACATAATAACGAGTAGCTTCCTCGTGGGTTAGGTATTCAATAAAAACTTTGCTCAACACGTGTTTTTGCCATAAACTAACTTTTATATGATTCCATGGTATATTTACATAAGATTTGAAGCCCTAATATCGAAATTTTGCTACCATGTATGGTTCGTGAGAGCTGTTTTTTAGCCTTTATGCAGTCATATCCTGCAATTAGCACCTGCTTATGATAACAGACGATAGTCCTTTGTCGGCATATTTACCCACTTCCAGAACCATCTGTACATGTAACGGCTCACAGGAGATTTCATTTATATATTGAAGTGTGAAAGAAGACGTAGACAATCTCCAGCCTTCCTGTGCATATATAATTAGAACCTTTTACTTGAATGTTTGCTGTTAAAAACTTTAAATATTGCTATTAATTTGAAGAGAGTGAAGTGGAAGTGACCTCAGGATGCCTTGAATAGGAGATAGCCGCGTACAACCCCCCGCTTTATGGCGTCTTGAACTGTGTTCCCTCACATTTAGCAAACGTGTGTCCTAACAACTAAGCTGTCATCACCTATGAATTTAAAAATAATCAATTTAATACAAAGTTGATAATAGTATAGATGTAAGTATATTACGCTATACTGTGTTTTAAGTCGTTTATTTATGCAATTTTTGTCTTCATTCTTATCTATGTCCATAAAGATGTCAATAATAGTTGTAGATGGCGGGTGGATTTTGCTTTAATTATTATCTATTCTATGAAAATTATCAGTAATAAGTGCAGGGGCATTAAGATGTCTTTCGACAGGGAAGGAGGAGGCATAGCCCCCTGACAGAATTTGTCGTAGACTTGATGCCACCCTTCACGATGGTGATTAATCTTATGGCCTAGGATAATTGTCCCACGAGCCACGAATCTTCATGACGGTTCCATTCGCGGCATATTCGAGTAGCCTATTTATAAAAACTACAGAAATAAGAGTTTTTCTAGCGAAAATTCGCCGCAGATTATATAATTTTTTCCGGCGCACATTATATACTTTTCTCTTCTTACGAAGAACTTCGTAAGGCGAAGAAAGAAAAAGTTGACAACATTGCCTTCAGCTCTATTACTAATGTTTAAAGAAATTATTTCATTCTGGTGTATTTTTTAAAAATGTCGGAATTAACGTTTTTGTGGAAGTACGTTGATTAACTTTTGAAATTTATATGCATATTTTTATTCTAAATTATATGTGGAAAATAGTTGTTTTTCCTCAATATAATATATGTGAACAATTTGAGAGTACAAATTAATTTTATGTCAAACAATGAATGAGAACAACTTGACTGCTAGCTTCGCCGAATGTTTTGGAGGATGCTGCACTTCTAGTTTGAGGCGGGAAGTGGTTCGGTGGCGGGGAGGAGCGGGAAGGCGTGCCGATTGATTGACTGATTGTTAGTGATAGGACAAAGAAGAAGAAGGAAAGATCGCGCGCGTTCCGTGTGGCCCGTTTGTTAGGGTACTGCTCCTGCATTCGCCTGGCGTTGATCGGACAAACCATGGAAACTACCGAACAGAGCAGCCGGCCGCTAGTATTCTCTTCCAGACAGCGACTGAATCCGACCTAGTGACAAGCTAATGTCGAAACTCCTGTGTACCGTGGGGACTCGAACCTAGGACCTGCCGGTCAGAGGGAATTTGTGATCATCAGGTGATGCACCGAGCCCCTTTTCCTGGTGGAAGGGGATTCTCCCGGCGGGGCAGCGGTGTGATATCGGCCCCACAGCGGGGCGCGTCGAGAAAGGCGAGCGCAGCGTTTAATGGATATGCAAAGTGAATCAATAACTAAGCGACGCGCAATAAAAAAACACACCGGGACCCGCGTCGCCACTCTGCGGTCCCGACGTCGCGTCACTGTCCCCCGCCTCCGCCTAGGGGGGGCAAATAAACAATTGTTTCTGCAACATTAAATTTTCTCACCAGAAACATCGTTATAAAACATCGATATTTTGTTTTCGATGTTCTTTCGATATTTCTGATCGTATATTTTTCCGGAAACATCGATGTTTAAAAACAGGATTTTGTTATCCTTTTCATGATTTTGCAGTGGTAATGTCGTTAAACTGATTTAGAAACCTTGTCTATATAGAATGTTGATTAGAAAAGGTGACAGAGTGTTTAAGAAAGAACATACTTTAAATTAATATTTACTATTATGAATATTCGACACAGACGTATTACTTCGATGATTTAGGAATGAAAGTGATTAAAATGGAAATAACAGCTAAACCGGATGTCATTTATTTTTTACATTAGATAATCATTATTACTATTATCCTTTTACTTATATGTGACCAAACAATAAACTACACTAGTTATTTATAATACATTTAAACTACTCCAAAGAAAAATGGAAACAGGATGGGGAAAATACTGTTTATATATAAAAACATCACTATTTTAAATATTGATGTTTTAGTCGATGTTTCCATCGACATCGATAATCTTTTGGAGATGTATCGTTGATTGTTTCGATAAATTTGCCATCACTACCTCCGCCTCGTTCTCCACCGCAACCAGCCGCACCTTCCTTGTCGTCTGCGCCCCCCGCTGTCTCCACATTCATTTGAAGCGGAATGAAGCGAGCGACCACAAATATTTATTGGTCGTTCTCCAACATAAAATACCTAACATAAAAAAACTATGTTTTTATATATTTCAAATTTTAAGAAAAAGAAAATTTTCTAACAAAACAGAAAGTAGAAAAGAAATGAATGTTTTTCTAGTAAGCTTTACTGGCAGTAGTCGCATCTCAATTCGTAAAGCAAATGATCACGAGAGCTACTATCTAGTCCAAGTTAAAATGTTGTATTTTAGTTGTTATGAATTTCATAAAAACTTTCTGAATAAGTAATGTTTCATCTCCAAATGTTAATTTGAATGTGATTTGACAATCATTAAACTTTAATGTTCTGCAGTTAGATCGGTTCTATTGTCTCCTGAATGAAAAATAGGATAACCAAAGTCCATTAATTAGGCAATATATTATAAATCTCTATTGATGATTGTAATTAGTGATTCTAGTCAATATGTTGAAGTAGCATTTTATGACGAAAATGCGTGGCTTTGACAATAGTATTTTGACTTTCGGTGATCTTACTGCATGATAAACGTCATTTCTATATCCTATAATCGTAGTGCTTACACGGTCTACAGTAGTAGACCTACGATTCAAAAGTATTTGATTCTAACCTAGGTCTTATGAAAAGCTCGGAAAAAGAATGGGTGGTTAGAGTAACTTGTTATCTCAAAACATTACTTACTCCTACCCCTCTAATCTCAATAGAGCTTTAGTGGCAGCACAAACTAATATGGCTGGGATATACCTACAGCCAGCACAAGTGCTGCAGGGTTAAATGCTTAACTTTTCGAGCAAAATACAACTTTCCATCTAGCAGTAAAATAGTTTAACTTTCTTTTTTTTTAACTTCTTTTTAAATAAAAGTTTCAATTTTTTATTAATTATTAGCATTTTGTAATTTTTATCTATATATTAACTTTTTAATAAGGATAGTTACTTTCTTCATTAATCAAGACTCACATAATTAAAGTATGTCAAAACGGTAATCTGTTTCCTGTAATTATAAATTCCGAAAAATATCATCAAAACATTGTATTTAAAATCATGTGATTCTATCAAAATAATGAATTTTGTAGTAATGTATTGTGAGTAAAATAGTTGGTACTAAACGTGTAGAAGCGAACATTTTAAAAAATCAATCGTTGCTCGCGAGTCTATGCGTGCGTTTGGGCTTTTTTGGTATCCCCGTGCGACGCCAAGGAGGCTTCTACACTATGTGGGATGTTGATGTGCGCCTTTGTAAACTCAGTCAGAACAGAAAGCCGAGATGACTTAATCACCTCCGAAATAGGTATTTACTGTAAGTAATGTTAATGTGATCGCACTAATAATTTTGTCTGTTGCATGAGAAATGAGGCACCTGTATCCTCTCTCCATATTTCGAGGATTCTTATAGCGAAATGAATAGACGCTGCATGGAAAAGAATAAGATGTAGACATTTCTGAACAAAATTTTGCTGTTAAAATTTTCTTGATACGAATATAGTCCAACGTCTACAACGTTTGAAGACGAAAAGAGGACAAGTTTTTGGTATTCGTGGATGTAAAAGAGAATGGGAATGATGATATTAAATCTAGAACAGATTAGATAAAACTATGCACGACTTTTACATTGGGCTTCTCTCGAGACCCGATCACACGCACTACGACCCCGCCAATCCCCCGGACTGGGAGAGGTGTCTCCAGGGCATCAGCTGCTGTCACTGCAGTCCCTCTAACCGGGAGGCCCTACGTTCGAGTCTCGACGATGGCAGGATTTTCGACACAACCTAGACGGCTAGGTCGAAATTCAGGCGCTGTCTGGAAGAGAATTCCAGCGGTCGGTTGCACGGATTGATTTTTCCGTGCTTTCTCTGATAACACCAGGAGAAATGGTCGGGAGGCAGTACTCGCGATCTTTCCTACTTTTTTCTTGTCCTATCCTCAACCCTACACACTTACAATAACATGCACTACACTGCCACACATGCCGGAAGACCGGTCTGGAGGTTAGAGATTGTGCCGGCTGAGGCGGTTGCACCCCGCTGGTGGGAGATATCTGGTTAGGGAAAACCCCGAGCTAGCCGACGGTAAGGTCGGCGCGGGCTGTCGCCATCCAGCGAGAGAAAGACCACAACCACCACCACCTCCTACCGAGGTTAAAAAAACATACACTCCACTTATGCGACTAGTGATCTCAGTATTTGATGCTCCAGGAATCACACTAGCAATCAATCAAATAAATAAAGCCAATCCCTCATCCCACGCGCCCCCACATCGCCGCCGCTCCTGCAGTTACCTCCCACGCCGCTATCGCCCTCGCCCCCGGCGCCTACACCGCCCCCGCCGCATCCCTCCGGCCGGCTGCCACGACGCGCAGGGAACAATGGCAACATGACAACAGAATTAAATAAATAGCCCCGGAACTAATATACTCGAGGATAATCGTACGAGCACAGCCACGCCCTCTCTTTCCCCCACCCCACACCCTCCCCCTCCCTGTCTCTCCCTCCCACACACAATGAGAAAGCGTACTCACATACATACCACAGCCTGTGGCAAAAAAAAAGTCTAAAACGCGGTATCCAATTTAATAACCTTGGAATGAAACAGACATTGTGCTTGTTCACATTCCCATGCCTGTGGGCGGGGTGGATGATGTGGCGACCAGAGGGGAATTGGAAGATCGCATGCAAATGAATGTTTCGGGTGTCTTGGTGAATCAACGAGGCGTAGACCGTTCTCGTCTGGCAGGTAGAGCCTTGCAGGGGGTGACTAGTCGGAAGGAATGAGCATTCTTGCTAATGGAGAAGAGCATTTGCAGATGCTTTCTGAAATTTTATCTTGTAGACGTGGTAAGCAACAAGGACCCCACCAAGACTTTACTTAAATTATCTTCAGAACATTAGAAATTATATTTTTCACAATGAGAAATTCTATTATTTACGATGAAAAGTTGTGTCTTAATTTTGTCTGTTTTGTAAACAAAATTACTTGGTTAATGTCATGATCCTTACAGAAATTCAAGATTATACCCAGCGAAAAAACATTTGTAAGCATAAGGACTAAACGCCCATCGCGGAGATAAAAATCAAATTAGGAAATCCTATATTTTTTTCATTCCCCTACCTCCCGTGCGTCAAGATCTGAAAATGAGAAAGATAATAATTTACGTGAGTATTTGGTTCACAAATTGTCCTGGAGAGATTATTTTCAATTTTGAGTTTGAAAAATTCCATCTATACGTGAATCATGTAATAGGTAAAACGCAAATTTAAACCACCACAACTCATTTTTCATAACTGTAAAATGGTAATCCTGATCCATATCACAAGCTTTTTAAGAAGTAATCTTTAAAATTTGAACGAATGTTTCCTGGTAAACAAATTGTGGTTGCGTAGGCTTCCGCGGTTGGTGTCAGTATTGCTGGCTATCCGGGACAAGCTACGTCTCGTTTCGTGATGGCTGGAAATTTCGGCCAGCATATTGTGGCCTTTCTCAGCGCGTACTGCCACAATTGGTTTCCGAAAACGTTTAGCACCACGAACGAGACAGTGGCTTGTCCGGATAGCCCAGTCAATAAAACTAATTGTCTTCCTTAGAATTGCCCACATTGTCACGTGAAGGACATTACTTCCTTAAGACAAACGAGGAACAAGCAAGATGAGACACTTCAAAGAGACCTACGAGAAACAACTTCGCACATATTAGTTTATAAATTGTTAAAAATTTGGTTACTTGATGTATATGTAACACACATCTATCAGCAGCCAGTCACTTTTTATTGCAATTGAGTAATTCAATGCAAAAAGCAACATTATACGATATGTTTGATGTCCTCTTGATGTGCGCTTCCAGCACAATTTAAAACATAACGACAAGAAATTTGTAATCATAAATAAGTGCTTAGCTTTCTATTGTCTCTTTTGTTCACATACATTTTCAAACACATTCATTGACTTTTATCATATAAGACCAAGGAGTGAAAATTGAACTTC
>JAHLJT010009436.1:32955810-33016483 GCA_031308135.1 Acheta domesticus
GGGGCGGAGTCAACGGGGATGATTGCTTGCTAGTGTTTCCGAGCGCGTCAACTACTAAGGACCATTATTCCTGTAAGTGTATTGCATGTTTTGCTCGGGGGAATCTTCCCTCACTGGATGGCGTGATCCGGCACCGACTTTCGTCGGCTTGCGGGTTTTTCCCTCAACCGGGTATCTCCCAACAGAGGGGCACCGCTCTGGCCGGGACAAGCTCTAAGCTCCTGACCGGCTTCCCGGCATGTGTGGTAGTGTAGTGCATATTAGTGTAAGTGGTGTGTAAGAGGAGAGGATAGGACAAGGAAGAGGAAGGAAAGATCGCGCGCGCGGTACGGGCCCGTTTGTTAGGGTACTGCTCCGGCATTCGCCTGACGTTGATCGGAGAAACCACGGAAACTACCGATCAGAGCCGGCCGCTAGAATTCTCCTTCAGACAGATACTGAATTCAACCTAGCTGACAAGCTAGTGTCGAAAATCCTGTCGCCGTCAGAACCTAGGACCTCCCGGTCAGAGGGAATGCAGTGACATCAGGTTGATGCACTGAGACATCTCTCCCGGTATGTGTGTGTTGGGGAAGGAGCACGGGGTGGTGGCAGTGGGCAGGGGGGGGGAGCTGCTGGTGGTGGTGCTGTCGGCGCCGCCGGGTGATAGAGTGGCTGCCGTCGGCCGCCTCTAGGCGTCACTCCTCGTAATCGCGCAAAACTCTGGGGAAACACCCAATTATCTCCGTCAATATTTAGTCAGGCGAGTGAGGCTAATTCCGAAGGCTTTTTCTCCCCTTCTGGCGAACGCATCTTGTATTGCGTGAGGTTGGCCGCCCTTCCCCTCGCGTATTTTTCCAAGCCGCGTGGCTGCCAACCCCTTCGGCGAAGAGGGGTGACGAAGGTGGGGTGAGAGACGTGAGGGCGGGGGTGGGAGGGGAGAGACCCTTTTCCGACGCACAATTTCCGCTGCGAGGATAAGTGCCATCTGTTACAGCGGCGGTGCCCCGGAATTAGGAGGCGTTGTGAGCTCCCCCGGCCTCAGGAGATGCACAGCCGCCGGCACTGACGTCAGACTGACGCCAGATCTACCGTCTCACTGCCACCCCCGCTGCTGTTGACGTCGTTTTCATTTCTCCGACTAACTGCAGTGTCCAGCATCATTACTCCAGTCAACTGCAGTGTATTGTACAGACCTTGTACAGGTCCATTGCACAGACTTTGTACAATAACAGACCGGTCAAAGTTTATCTCTGGGTGTCTGGATTAAATTCCTGTCCGATACATGTGAAATTTGTTGAAGACAAAGGAGCTTTGGCGTAGCTTTTCTTGGATACCCCCGGTTTCCTTACCTCGCATCCTCTCATTTCACCATTGCTCCATCACCATTCAAGTATATATCAACAAATCTGCGAGATCAGATACCGGCAGACCAATTGGTTCTTCGCTGCATTACCGGTGTCTCCATCTACTACTTCCATTATTCTTACTTTTATCGTCAATATTTTACTTCGACAACATGCACAGGAAAGATTCAGGGTAAATATTTAATTAAAGTTATTATATGGGTGGTTCAACAAAAATGATTTACTCACAAATTGATTTATAAGATAACATTTCGGTTAACAATTCTTTCCAATTAAGAACTAATTTTACCGTAAACATTGATGAAACATACCGATATTCGATATTATAAAAGAAATTTCTGATGTCCGTATAAATAAATTCTCAGAGAAGAAAACAGAGTTTTATAGAGTACTTAAAGTCTATTCCCTACTAGATAGTATTCTCAATAAGACGGGAATATTTGAAAATATGAGGAAAAACAGGCCAAATTCCGGAATGCAAAAATAACACGTTATTTCAAAAACGACAACTCCTCGATGAACGTATTCTTAAACTTGCTTGGCTTTGGGTTTCAATCACTCGCATTACTCTTAATCAAACGTTAGCTGCAGTTGTATTATGAAATAACCATTATGTACGATTTAAATTTAATACTTTTTTATTACATTTGCTTTATAGGAATACGAAATGTTATTTATTTCATCATTTTTATAGTTAACTCTTACAAATGTCAACATAACTCCGCCAACATGAAAAGTAATACGCCTGCTGCAGACTGGAATTCAGAACGCCCTAAGTACCGTCGTCGTGTAGTCATAACCTACCCGTTTCGGAAGCTGGTGGACTATGAAAAACAAAGAGGGAAAGCTCCGTGTTAGTCATGACGAGTAATTTAAATAACGCTTTTTAATGACAGGGGGTGCATGCAAACGCTGCTCTCCATCCTAATGAGATAGCAACGGCTTCAATTCAGAGGTGGGTATTTAATTGTCATTCTTCAAGGGGTTTCATCTCATTCAATGAACAAATGGGCTGAAGTGGTTAGAAATGGATAGACGGTTCAATTTAATCTATCCCTATATCAATATTTATGGTATACTAAGTGATTCAGTGCATACTAAGTGAGCTTTTGTTGTAAGGTTCTCAGTGAAATGACTTCATAACTTCCGAGTGTAATTTAGGAATTTTCAAGGGACGTACAACAGAAAAATATCCAAACTACCGTAAAAATGAATGTATGGACCCAGCCAATAACGAACACAAACAGCACTTGAATCAGTTTCACCTGATGCATATGCAAAGTTATCCGGGCTCATATTACAACTCTCATTCCATTTTTACTTTCCTAGCAAAACAGCGGAACGACCCTTTCTAAATTCGCAATTTCACGCTCCATCAATTTCCGTGTACAGAAGCGTCATGACTATTGCGATCGCCGTACTGCAAAACGTCCCGTAGTCACCGCGATAAAAGAGAAATAAAAGAAAAAAAAACATATAGCAGACACAAACACACAATAAACACAGCCTGAATGGTATTCGATGCCGTTTCTCTCCGAATTCCCCCTCCCCCGCGTCCTCGCCGCCTCCTCCTCTTCGCTATCCCGCGCGCGTAATTTCATTTAGCGGCGGCGTCTAACAAACAATATTTTCGTGTCCAATATCATTTCCTTTCTCTTGTGGCGCCTTTGAGGAGCGGCGGCGACAAGATTTTATTTCGGCGGAAAACTCGAGCGCGAAGGATGGCTGCTCGCGGCGGCGGCGGCGATTGCAGCGATCCGCGGTGGGGTGGGGGTGGGGGATGGGGGATAGGGTTCGGCGGCACTGATTCCGACAGAACGACGACGAACTGACTCAGCTGGAGAAGGAAGCTGGAGGGAAGATGGGAGGATGAATTGATGCAATAGCTTGTCAGTGTAGATTTCAATCAATCGTAATTCTGTGGTCACGGCGTAAAATTTCTTAAGTCAAAAATCGTAGTTTGGAGGAAACAAAGGTTAAATGTTATTGAACCAACGCTTTTTCCTATGCTGAACGCTATTTCCCAACGCTTTATTATCGTTAAGGAGGCAAAATTTAAACTCGGTCTTTTACTAAACTAAAACATAGATACTTAACGTATAGTTTCAGTACTTAACCCAATGTTGCCAAAAATTGACTTGGGCACTTTTACCTCCGTGACCACAGAATTATTACACGCATTAGATTGCGAATGATTTAGATTAGTTTCTGTGAAACGTACGGACTAACGACAGATTCCAACCGAACTTCGTATCGAAAAAATGACTTTTTCTGTTTTCGTTCATGTTTACATTCATTGCGGACAAATTTTTGATGGTGGAATTTGAGGGTTTAGCTGCATCTCAGTTCAATTTTATCGTGTGATAGGTACATGTTAGGAGTTTACCGTCGTTCTTATAACTGAAATGTGAGGTCGGTTGGGATCTGCCGTTATTATCCTGAGCGCCTCAATGTAGTCGACTGCAGTTGTGGTGAAATTCTGGGGGCCAACATTTTGGGCTCACTGTGAAACTAGTTCACTATATCCTATGTTCCAAAATAAAATAGATTCTCGACAAATTTGTTATTTTAGTGGTTGATGAAAGTATTGAAAATGTTGAAAGCACAGTGGATATTTTATTGAATCTCTAAATAATGTATTATAACTCTTTCTCTACCTAATTAGGAACGGTGTAACCTAAGACCATACTGTCCTAATGGCTCGACAGCCCGCTATGGCTCTTGGGACAAGCGTTTCGTGCGGTGAGCACGAAGACTTATCTTCACCAATGTATACTGGTCTTCGTCACCTTACGGTCTTCGCAATCGTCACACAGCTATAGGCATTGGGATATTGGTAAGGAAAGAGCACAGTTTTATTTTACCCGGCCGGTTATCGAACCGGGGGTTGCGTGATAGAGAGCGACCACACTCGTCACGAACCACCTAGTCGCGCCTAAAGCTACGCGTTGTGTTGAAATATACTTGATAAGTTCTGAAATTACTAGAAGGATGTTCAGGTGCATGTAATGTATTGCAAGAAGAGCAACCGGAACCCCCTTTCGGAAGCGGAGTGGCGAGCGGGCGGTGGAGAGGGATGGCGAGGGGTGAGGGAGGGCGAGAGGGAGGGGGGATAAAGAAGAAGGGGAGGTTTGGATGGAGAGGGGGGAAGGCGAGGAGGAGGTGGGGCGTGAAGCTGAACGGCGAGCAGGAAGGCGATGAGGGAAGGGGGAGGAGGAGGGCGAGGGGGAGGGGGATGAAGAAGAAGGGGAGGTTTGGGGGGAGGGGTGGAAGGCGAGGGGGAGGGAGCGTGAAGCCGAACGGCGAGCGGGAGGGTGATGAGGGGCGGGGAGGGGGAGGGCGAGCGGTGATGACAAGAACGATTGCGAGGGGCGGCTGCGAGGCTCCGGCTGGGGCGCCTCTGGAGCTCGATTGGGGCGCAGGGCGCGCAGCATCGCCGCAGAATCAATCTCAGTTGCCAGCTGTGTTCTTATACCGCGGGGGGACGATATTGCCGGCTGCCCGGCCAGCGCCGCCGCCGCCGCCGCCGCCGCCGCTGTGGTAGTTGGGACGCGGAGATGCCTGCGTGTCCCTCGTCGCTGCTTCGCTCTGGGATCTGTTTCCGGCCCACCCCGCTCCACTCCGCGTCATCCTACACCGCACCGCCCTCATGCGCCAACCCGCACCCCGCCAACCCTTTCCAACCCCGCCTTGCCCCTCCCGCTCCGCCCCCCTCCGCGAGGCGTCACCCGCCCCCCACCCTACATTGCTCCGCCCTCACGTGTCGACCCACACCACGCCAACCCTCCCCGCCCGACCCGACCCCGCCCGCGCCGTCCCTCTCCGCGCCGCCGCGCTGCGTCACCCGCCCCCGCTCTACACCACTCCGTCCTCACGCGCCGACCCCGCACAGCACCAACCCTCCCCGCCCCGCCCCGCCCTGCCCCTCCTCACCCTCTCCACATCGCCACGCCGCGTCACCCGCACACGCCCTACACCGCTCCGCCCTCACGGCCCGACCCGCACAGCGCCAAGCTTCCCCGCACCCTTCCTTTCCATTCCGCCCGCCCCGTCCCGCTCCGCCCCGCCCCACCACGCCATGCCTCACCTCGCGCCCCGCCTTACCGCCCCGTTTCGATCTCTGGGACGCTCCGCCCCGCCCCTGCCCCTTCCACGTTCCACTTCCCCCGCCTCTTCCACTCCGCTCTGCCCCACCCCGCCGCGCACCGACACGCACTACTCCACATCGCGCTTCCTCGGTCCACATCGTACCTCTCCGCTCCGTATCATAACTCCCTGTCCCGCAACGACCCGATCCACCGTGCCTCGACGTTTTCTATCCCGCCACCGCCCTGGTCAGCCCCAAACTACTCTATTGTGACGGTCCCCCCTCACCGCTCCACAACACCCCACCCCGCCAAAACCCTCCTTACACACGTCATACTTCGCTCTTCCCGCACGCCTAACCCATCTATAGCCCGACGACACTACTCCGCCACCTTCCTGTCGCATCCCGTCTGCTAGCGCCCCGCTCCGTTTTGACCTGTCCCACCCCGCCCCTCTCGCCCCCATTCACCCCTCACTACTTCGCTCCTCCCCGCTGTCCTCCCCGCACTCTCCCACCCGCGCCTCGCTAGCGCCGCTTCGCTACGCCTCGGCTCGCAGGGTTCGCTCGGGGTCCTCCGGGAAACATATCTCACTCGCGCGTTGTGGACGGCGGCGTGAGGACGGCGCTGGTGAGGGCGGGCGGTGACGGGCGAGTGAGCGGACGGGGCGCGGCTGGTGCGTCCCTTCCGTCGGGGCGCCAAGTAGGCAGGCAGCCGAGACCCGCAGCGCGGGGGGGCGGGGGCGGCGCGGCGAGGCCAGCGAGGGCTGATCTAGCGCGAGGAAGGATGTGGACGGCACAGCGCGGGGCTAGACGCTGTCCGCACATCGAGGCGGCGGCGACGGCCGCGGTGGAGGAGGGGCAATAAAGGCAACAGAGGCAGCGGGATGATGCGTCGGAGGTGACGGTGTTGATATCAGTGACGATGATGGAAGAGAAGGCGGTGACAGAACCTCGAGTTGGAAGGAAACAAAGGAACAAAGGAGGAAACAGCGGCGGTGACAGAGTATTGATGCCAAGAGGGGAATTGATTGATTGGGTAGTGATTCCGGGCGCGTCAAGTGATTTGGTCATTAATCTACTAAGTGTAGTGCATTTTGAAACGCGGGAGTCAGCGCTGAGCTGCCCCCCGCTGAATGGCGAGATCTGGACCTGACTTACCGTCGGCTTGTGGCTGTTTTCCCAACCAGGTATCTCTCACCAACTGGACACATGTCCAGCCGAGAATGTGTGTAAGGGGTGAGGATAAGACAAGGATGAGGGAAGATAGATTGTGCGCAGTCCGTGGCCGTTTCTTGGTTCTTGGGCATTCATCTGGTATTGATCGAAGAAACCACGTGAAACTACCGATCTAGAATTGTCCTCTTGAGAGCGGCTGAATTATACCCAGCAACGTAGCTAATGTCGAAAACTCTGCCACCATGGCATTTGGAAGGTAGGGACTGTGAGGTTTGGGAAGGAGGTTGACGGCGGAGTTGAAGGCGGAGGCGGAAGAGGTGGCGAAACCGGAGTCGGAGGCACTGGCGTTGGCGGTTATGCAGATGGAGATGGAAATGGACATGGTGGTTGTTGAAGGGGAGGAGGCAGAGGTGCGGCTGGGGAGCTGTTGAGGGCGGGAGGGGGGAGGAGGTGGGATGACGCACAAGCAATTACGTCGAGACGACCCTCGGAGTGAAAGGCGGGAAGTACCGCTTGTATCGAACACTCGTGAAATGATGTCCCTGGGTAAAAAACCCGGTCAGCCCAGGTGAGACTCATGTATGTTAGAAGCGCAAAATGAATGTAAATTACGTTTCTATGTGGTTCTCTTATCTCAAAAAATTCAATGAGGTGCATTTTAAATTAATGCATGAAATTGGGAAGTCAAATTACTCGGAGGAGATGTTTAACAGGGCGAAAAAGTTGACAAGCTAAGAAAATACGAGAGGACAAAGCGCGATGCAAAGAGGATGTAGTTAACAACACAAAGGACGTAATGTGTACAGATTGTGAGAGAATGGTGGAGGATTCTTGTAGGGATGGCACCATACACCGATTATATTCGAAAATATTTCTGATTTCGTGTTTATTAGTTGGTTAAATTGTTATTTATCGTTGAATTGATAACTGTGTTAATAATAAATGTGTTGCCATCAAACGTATTACGGTCTAGCTCGATTTTGTATTTTACTGTTCACACATGTAACAGAATGTGATAATCTAATATTTCCTGCAAAGTATAAAATTGTATGTTTCATTTGCACGATAGTAGTTTGTATAAGTAAATTTAATTCCTCTTATTACAATAAAAATATTCAATGTTGTGTACAAATACAGTTTTTTACGAACAAAGCTGATATCAATAACATGAGCGGCCTCTTTCTTAGGGCCTTGCTTTTGCATGACAGCTGTGCAGTAAGGAGTGTTGCACTGAGTATGAGACTTCCGTAAGTAAGCGCAGTGTGAGAATAAATGGAATAATACTATCAAATATTTCATTTTTCGGTAAAACCCCAAACTGCTTCAATGTTTCTGTATTCTGTGTATCTAACAAAAACCTCGACACTTCTCATGCAGTCGCATGCTGCAATTTTCTTTTAAATTTCTAAACGCATTGGAAATTATTAATAAAGATTTTAAAAATCTCCCTTTTCTATTGCGATGTATGCAGCAACTAAGAAAGTATTTTCAAAATTCATCCTCTGAAGAGACCAACAGAAATATGCTTTAGACAGGGAGAGGGGACTCCGAGCTTCAATTGATGATACTGCAGTGCCTCTGACCGGGAGCTCCTATGGTGGGATGATTTTTTACATTAGCCAGAGAGCTAGGTCGAGTTCAGACGCTTTCCCGAGGAGAATTCTAGCTCCCGTGCTCTGAACCGTATATTTCCGTGGTTTCTTCGATCAGTACCAGGTGAATGTCGGAGCAGTACCCTACCAAAAGGACCACCGGCCGCGCGCGATCATTCCTTGCTCTTCCTGTTCCATCATTTTCCCCTTACACACACACACACACACATGCACACAATAACAAGCACTGCACTACCACACATATCGGAAGACCAGTCGTGAGCTTAGAGCATGTCCTGGCTGGGGCAGTGCGCCACCGATGAGAGATACCTGGTTGGGGAAACCCCCACCAGCCGACGGTAGGTCGGCGCTGGACCTCACCATCCAGCATGGGAAAATCACCGCCACCTCCCGAGCCAAAACATGCACTACACTTCCGGGAATAATGACCTTCGCAGTTAACGCGCTCTGAATAATCAATCAATGTGTTTTAGTACAATTTGTGTCCAGAGGCAACGGATGGATTCGAAGGGTAGAGTAGGGCAAAGCGGAACAATACGAAGAGAGACGGGGGGAGAGAAAAGCAAGTCGCGCGTAGCAATGATGTAAATAAAATTACATTCTATACTATTTTTAGCATTCATTCCTCTGCCTAATAGTTGTACGTATTTGGCATTTTTGTGAACTGTCCGACTTCGCCAGGTGGCTAACCCTATTCCTGGGTCTAATTTAATTTCCACGTTCAGGGGTACACGAGACATTTTATGGCAAACGTGATTTATTCCCTTCCCCGTAACTAGCAAACTCCACCTGTCTGAGCTTTTGGTCGTCACACAGCTACAGTACTGATCATTTTAAAGGAAAGTTACAACTGCATGTTTTCTCCGGCCGGGAATAGAATCATGGGAAGATAGTATACTGCCCATGAGCAATTCAGTGCTATTTACCTATTTATTGTGACAAAGTGGCAAACTCCACCTGACTGAGATTTTCTTCGTCACACAGAAACTGATGATTTTAAGGGAACGTAACCACTCATATTTGCCCCGATAGGGATTGCCGATAGGAAATCGATTCAAGGGAAACTAGAGTTATGTAGCAATCCCAATAACAGTTCCTGATTAAGACCGTAGAAAACGGCCAGGTCAACTGAATATTTCATTTCGGCGACATTATAAGGTCAACGGAATATTTGATTCTGATGACACTTGAGTTTTAAGGAGACGTCTTACGACCATAGGAAATGATCCGATTAACAGAAAGATTGGTTCCAATGACATTGTACTTATTTCAAAGGGACATTTGTTTCCAGTCATGATTGACGTCAGAAATGTAATAAGCAAGTAGGTTATAAAAGTAATGTATCGCCTAACAAAGGCAGCATTTCGGCCACAAGACGTTAGTAACTCTCGACATCAAAATTATATTCATTTACGGCCATATCAACTTGAATCTTTGTAACTTGTATAGTAAATAAACTGACATTGTTGAAATCAACCTCTTCGAAGTTTCATTTCTACGAGCTGCATCCAGCCCCTAGTATTGGACCTGTGTCACTTCACATATTCTCGGCATCTGGGTCTGAGAGGAGTGAACAGCATCACTCTAGTATGCTGCCCATGAGCTAACTTGAGCTAACTAAATGCCCATGAGCTAACTGAACTGCTACTTACCTAAGAGATGATTGTGTCAAATAGATACTCGAGCGATGCTGTGTTCCATCAGTTAGTTTTTGCAATACCAGCCGTCCGTCGTCCGGTTGCGGAGGGCGGCTCTCTGGGCAAAGGGTTGTGATTGGGCGGCGCAGGGCGGCCCTTTGAGCAAAGGGGTTGTGCTAGGGCAGCGGAGGGCGACTCTCTGGGCAAAGGGTTGTGCTAGGGCGGCGGAGGGAGGCCTTTTGGCAAAGCGTTGTGCTAGGGCGGCGGCGAGCGGCCCTTTGGGCAAAGGGTTGTGTTAGGGTGGCGGAGGGCGGCCCTTTGGGCGATGGGCTGTGGTAGGGCGGCGGAGGGCGGCCCTTTGGGCAAAGGGTTGTGCTAGGGCGGCGGAGGGCGGCCCTTTGGGCGATGGGCTGTGCTAGGGCGGCGGAGGGCGGCCCTTTGGGCAAAGGGTTGTGCTTGGGTGGCCCTTTGGACAAAGGGTTGTGCTAGGACGGCGGAGGGCGGCCCTTTGGGGCAAAGGGACAGCGCTCGACTTGTAGGTCGGGGCGCCGCTCGGCGCAACTTTGAAAACAACGAGCTGCATACGAAGAGGGCAATCCAAGTTTCGCGCCCCGCCCTCCCGCCGCTCGCGGAAATGGCTCGCCCGCCGCGGCGGAAGAAGTTGCGAGGCCACGCGCATATTCCGTGTCCGGCGGCCGCGCCGCGTCGCGCTTATCAGAGGCCGCCACTCAGGAAGTTGGTTGCCAAGGGTGGAGTTTAGTTTTTCCTTCTTTCTCTTCTCTTCGTCTTCTCCACTTACTCTTCTTCAGCCTTCTCCTTCTGGTCCTTCCTCTTATTATTTTTCTTTTCTTACTTTTTTTCCTCCTCCACTGCCTCTTCTTTCTCCTCCATTACCTCTTTTTCTTCCTCCTATTCCTCCGGTTACTCCTCTTTTCCCTGTTCGTAGCAACTTCTTGATTGCACCGTTTTCTTAAAACTGGTACATTAAATAATATAAAATAATATGAACATATAGCTTTACAAAAACACAAATGTCAAGTTTAAGCTTCAAGTTTTAAATTTGAAAATTATACAGGTGTGTAAGCTATATAACTAGCAGAATGGTTCATCAATGTTTCTTTTATACAAACGATGTTGTTTCTCGAAGTAATTTCCAGTTTTTTTCTTCAAGGCACGTATTTTAGAAAACATATCCTTTCAGAAAAAACGACAACATTACGGAGATACGACTTGATTGCTTCTTAAATGCGACATTGTTTGACATTTAAGGAAGGTTACATTTTGAGCTAGGGGGGATGAATAGGAGCGAGAGCATTAGCGAGGAGCAGGGCAGGGAGTTGTTCAGTGCTTTATCGTCTGAAAACAAGTGGAGTTTTTTTAAAAAGAGTGAAGCATCATGAACGTAGTCTGGATTTCTGGGAGAAACAGGTGAAATTCAAAAACTTAATAAGTGATTTCAATTGTTGCAATATAGCAACCTCAAATTAATATTACATTTATCTTGTATTTGGTTTGCGTTATTACGTTATATGATAAAAGTTTCAAAATATACGTATCACAAGGTTTAAGAACTGGGTTTCTTTATTCAAACTCGATGAACTCTGACATTTTGGGGAGCAGTTCATCATCGTGGATGAAGCCGTTTGGGGACGTTATAGGTGGCACAAGGTGACCATAATAACGAGTAGCTTCCTCGTGGGTTAGGTATTCAATAAAAACTTTGCTCAACACGTGTTTTGCCATAAACTAACTTTTATATGATTCCATGGTATATTTACATAAGATTTGAAGCCCTAATATCGAAATTTTGCTACCATGTATGGTTTCGTGAGAGCTGTTTTTAGCCTTTATGCAGTCATATCCTGCAATTACCACCTGCTTATGATAACAGACGATTAGTCCTTTTGTCGGCATATTTACCCACTTCCAGAACCATCTGTACATGTAACGGCTCACAGGAGATTTCATTTATATATTGAAGTGTGAAGAAGACGTAGCAATCTCCAGCCTTCCTGTGCATATTAATTAGAACCTTTTACTTGAATGTTTGCTGTTAAAAACTTTAAATATTGCTATTAATTTTGAAAGAGAGTGAAGTGGAAGTGAACCTCAGGATCGCCTTGAATAGGAGATAGCCGCGTACAACCCCCCGCTTTATGGCGTCTTGAACTGTGTTCCCTCACATTAGCAAACGTGTGTCCTAACAACTAAGCTGTCATCACCTATGAATTTAAAAAATAATCAATTTAATACAAAAGTTGATAATAGTATAGATGTAAGTATATTACGATACTGTTGTTTTAAGTCGTTTATTTATGCAATTTTGTCTTCATTCTTATCTATTTCCATAAAGATGTCAATAATAGTTGTAGATGGCGGGTGGATTTTGCTTTAATTATTATCTATTTCTATGAAAATTATCAGTAATAAGTGCAGGGGGCATTAAGATGTCTTTCGACAGGGGAAGGAGGAGGCATAGCCCTGACAGAATTTGTCGTAGACTTGATGCCACCCTTCACGATGGTGATTAATCTTATTGTATGATAATTGTCCCACGAGCCACGAATCTTCATGACGGTTCCATTCGCGGCATATTCGAGTAGCCTATTTATAAAAACTACAGAAATAAGAGTTTTTCTAGCGAAAATTCGCCGCAAGATTATATAATTTTTCCGGCGCACAATTATATACTTTTCTCTTCTTACGAAGAACTTCGTAAGGCGAGAAAGTAAAAAGTTGACAACATTGCCTTCAGCTCTATTACTAATGTTTAAAGAAATTATTTCATTCTGTGGATATTTTTAAAAAATGTCCGGAATTAACGTTTTTGTGGAAGTACGTTTGATTAATCTTTTGAAATTTATTGCATATTTTTATTCTAAATTATATGTGGAAAATAGTTTGTTTCCTCAAAATATATGTGAACAATTTGAAGAGTACAAATTAATTTTATGTCAAACAATGAAGAGAACAACTTGACTGCTAGCTTCGCCGAATGTTTTGGAGGATGCTGCACTTCTAGTTTGAGGCGGGAAGTGGTTCGGTGGCGGGGAGGAGCGGGAAGGGGTGCCGATTGATTGACTGATTGTTAGTGATAGGACAAAGAAGAAGAAGGAAAGATCGCGCGCGTTCCGTGGCCCGTTTGTTAGGGTACTGCTCCTGCATTCGCCTGGCGTTGATCGGACAAACCATGGAAACTACCGAACAGAGCAGCCGGCCGCTAGTATTCTCTTCCAGACAGCGACTGAATCCGACCTAGTGACAAGCTAATGTCGAAACTCCTGTGACCGTGGGGACTCGAACCTAGGACCTGCCGGTCAGAGGGATTTGTGACATCAGGTGATGCACCGAGCCCCTTTTCCTGGTGGAAGGGGATTCTCCCGGCGGGGCAGCGGGTGGATATCGGCCCCACAGCGGGGCGCGTCGAGAAAGGCGAGCGCAGCGTTTAATGGATATGCAAAGTGAATCAATAACTAAGCGACGCGCAATAAAAAACACACCGGGACCCGCGTCGCCACTCTGCGGTCCCGACGTCGCGTCACTGTCCCCCGCTCCCGCCTAGGGGGGGCAAATAAAACAATGTTTCTGCAACATTAAATTTTCTCACCAGAAACATCGTTATAAAACATCGATATTTTGTTTTCGATGTTCTTTCGATATTTCTGATCGATATATTTTTCCGGAAACATCGATGTTTAAAAACAGGATTTTGTTATCTTTTCATGATTTTGCAGTGGTAATGTCGTTAAACTGATTTAGAAACCTTGTCTATATAGAATGTTGATTAGAAAAGGTGACAGAGTGTTTAAGAAAGAACATACTTTAAATTAATATTTACTATTATGAATATTCGACACAGGACGTATTACTTCGATGATTTAGGAATGAAAGTGATTAAATGGAATAACAGCTAAACCGGATGTCATTTATTTTTTACATTAGATAATCATTATTACTATTATCCTTTTACTTATATGTGACCAAACAATAAACTACACTAGTATTTAATACATTTAACTACTCCAAAGAAAAATGGAAACAGGATGGGGAAAATACTGTTTTATATTAAAAACATCACTATTTTAAATATTGATGTTTTAGTCGATGTTTCCATCGACATCGATAATCTTTGGAGATGTATCGATGTTTCGATAAAATTTGCCATCACTACCTCCGCCTCGTTCTCCACCGCAACCAGCCGCACCTTCCTTGTCGTCTGCGCTGTCTCCACATTCATTTGAAGCGGAATGAAGCGAGCGACCAACAAATATTTATTGGTCGTTCTCCAACATAAAATACCTAGACATTTAAAAACTATGTTTTTATATATTTCAAATTTTAAGAAAAAGAAAATTTTCTTAACAAAACAGAAAGTAGAAAAGAAATGAATGTTTTTCTAGTAAAGCTTTACTGCAGTAGTCGCATCTCAATTCGTAAAGCAAATGATCACGAGAGCTACATATCTAGTCCAAGTTAAAATGTTGTATTTTTAGTTGTTATGAATTTCATAAAAACTTTCTGAATAAGTAATGTTTCATCTCAAAATGTTAATTTGAATGTGATTTGACCAATCATTAAACTTTAATGTTCTGGCAGTTAGATCTAGTTCTATTGTCTCCTGATGAAAAAATAGGATAACCAAAGTCCATTAATTAGGCAATATATTATAAATCTCTATTGATGATTGTAATTAAGTGATTCTAGTCAATATGTTGAAGTAGCATTTTATGACGAAAATGCGTGGCTTTGACAATAGTATTTTGACTTTCGTGTTTCCTGCATGATAAACGTCATTTCTATATCCTTAATCGTAGTGCTTACACGGTCTACAGTTGTAGACCTACCGATTTCAAAAGTATTTGATTCTAACCTAGGTCTTATGAAAAGCTCGGAAACAGAATGGGTGGTTAGAGTAACTTGTTATCTCAAATTACATTTACTCCTACCCCTCTAATCTCAATAGAGCTTTAGTGGCAGCAAAACTAATATGGCTGGGATATACCTACAGCCAGCACAAGTGCTGCAGGGTTAAATGCTTAACTTTTCGAGCAAATACAACTTTCCATCTAGCAGTGAAAATAGTTTACTCTTTCTTTTTTTAACTTTCTTTTAAATAAAAGTTTCAATTTTTATTAATTATTAGCAATTTTGTAATTTTTATCTATAATTTAACTTTTTAATAAGGATATGTTACATTTCTTCAATTAATCAAGACTCACATAATTAAAGTATGTCAAAACTGTAATCTGTTTCCTGTAATTATAAATTCGAAAATATCATCAAAACATTGTATTTAAAATCATGTGATTCTATCAAAATAATGAATTTTGTAGTAATGTATTGTGAGTAAAATAGTTGGTACTAAACGTGTAGAAGCGAACATTTAAAAAATCAATACGTTGCTCGAGTTCTATGCGTGCGTTTGGGCTTTTTTGGTATCCCCGTGCGACGCCAAGGAGGCTTCTACACTATGTGGGATGTTGATGTGCGCCTTTGTAAACTCAGTCAGAACAGAAAGCCGAGATGACTTAATCACCTCCGAAATAGGTATTTACTGTAAGTAATGTTAAATGTGATCGCACAATAATTTTTGTCTGTTGCATGAGAAATGAGCACCTGTATCCTCTCTCCATATTTCGAGGATTCTTATAGCGAAATGAAAGACGCTGCATGGAAAAGCGAATAAGATGTAGACATTTCTGAACAAAATTTTGCTGTTAAAATTTTCTTGATACGAATATAGTCCCAACGTCTACAACGTTGAAGACGAAAAGAGGACAATGTTGGTATTCGTGGATGTAAAAGAGAATGGGAATGATGATATTAAATCTAGAACAGATAGAAAACTATGCACGACTTTTACATTGGGCTCTTCTCAGACCCGATCACGCACTACGACCCCGCCAATCCCCCGGACTGGGAGAGGTGTCTCAGGGCATCAGCTGCTGTCACTGCAGTCCCTCTAACCGGGAGGCCCTACGTTCGAGTCTCGACGATGGCAGGATTTTCGACACAACCTAGACGGCTAGGTCGAATTCAGGCGCTGTCTGGAAGAGAATTCCAGCGGTCGGTTGCACGGATTGATTTTCCGTGCTTTCTCTGATAAACACCAGGAGAATGTCGGAGCAGTACTCGCGATCTTTCCTACTTTTTTCTTGTCCTATCCTCAACCCTACACACTTACAATAACATGCACTACACTGCCACACATGCCGGAAGACCGGTCTGGAGGTTAGAGATTGTGCCGGCTGAGGCGGTGCCCCGATGGTGGGAGATATCTGGTTAGGGAAAACCCGACTAGCCGACGGTAGGTCGGCGCGGGCTGTCGCCATCCAGCGAGAGAAGACCACAACCACCACCACCTCCTACCGAGGTAAAAACATACACTACACTTATGCGACTAGTGATCTCAGTATTTGATGCTCCAGGAATCACTAGTCAATCAATCAAATAAAAAAAGCCAATCCCTCATCCCACGCGCCCCCACATCGCCGCCGCTCCTGCAGTTACCTCCCACGCCGCTATCGCCCTCGCCCCCGGCGCCTACACCGCCCCCGCCGCATCCCTCCGGCCGGCTGCCACGACGCGCAGGGAACAATGGCAACATGACAACAGAATTAAATAAATAGCCCCGGAACTAATATACTCGAGGATAATCGTACGAGCACAGCCACGCCCTCTCTTTCCCCCACCCCACCCCTCCCCTCCTTCTCTCCCTCCCCACACAATGAGAAAGCGTACTCCATACATACCACAGCCTGTGGCAAAAAAAAGTCTAAAACGCGGTATCCAATTTAATAACCTTGGAATGAAACAGACATTGTGCTTGTTCACATTCCCATGCTGTGGGCGGGGGTGGATGATGTGGCGACCAGAGGGGGAATTGGAAGATCGCATGCAAATGAATGTTTCGGGGTGTCTTGGTGAATCAACGAGGCGTAGACCGTTTCTCGTCTGGCAGGTAGAGCCTTGCAGGGGGTGACTAGCGGAAGGAATGAGCATTCTTGCTAATGGAGAAGAGCATTTGCAGATGCTTCTGAAATTTTATCTTGTAGACGTGGTAAGCAACAAGGACCCCACCAAGACTTTACTTAAATATCTTCAGAACATTAGAAATTATATTTTTCACAATGAGAAATTCTATTATTTACGATGAAAAGTTTGTCTTAATTTTGTCTGTTTTGTAAACAAAATTACTTTGGTTAATGTCATGTATCCTTACAGAAATTCAAGATTATACCCAGCGAAAAAACATTTGTAAGCATAAGGACTAAACGCCCATCGCGGAGATAAAAATCAAATTAGGAAATCCTATATTTTTTCATTCCCCTACCTCCCGTGCGTCAAGATCTGAAAATGAGAAAGATAATAATTTACGTGAGTATTTGGTTCACAAATTGTCCTGGAGAGTTATTTTCAATTTTGAGTTTGAAAATTCCATCTATACGTGAATCATGTAATAGGTAAAACGCAAATTTAAACCACCACAACTCATTTTTCATAACTGTAAATTGGTAATCCTGATCCATATCACAAGCTTTTTAAGAAGTAATCTTTAAAATTTGAACGAAATGTTTCCTGGTAAAAAATTGTGGTTGCGTAGGCTTCCGCGGTTGGTGTCAGTATTGGCTGGGCTATCCGGGACAAGCTACGTCTCGTTCGTGATGGCGGAAATTTCGGCCAGCATATTGTGGCCTTTCTCAGAGCGTACTGCCACAATTGGTTTTCCGAAACGTTTAGCCACCACGAACGAGACGTGGCTTGTCCGGATAGCCCAGTCAATAAAACTAATTGTCTTCCTTAGAATTGCACACATTGTTCCGTGAAGGACATTACTCCTTAAGACAAAACGAGGAACAAGCAAGATGAGACACTTCAAAGAGACCTACGAGAAACAACTTCGCACATATTAGTTTATAAATTGTTAAAATTTGGTTACTTGATGTATATGTAACAACATATTATCAGCAGCCAGTCATTTTTATTGCAATTGAGTAATTCAATGCAAAAAGCAACATTATCGATATGTTTGATGTCACTCTTGATGTGCGCTTCCAGGCACAATTTAAAAACCGACAAGAAATTTGTAATCATAATAAGTGCTTAGCTTCTATTGTCTCTTTTGTTCACATACATTTTCAAACACATTCATTGACTTTATCATATAAGACCAAGGAGTGAAATTGAACTTCATGCTTATTAATGCACAATGAAGTTGTATGAAATTTAGACATGTAAACATTGCTCAGAAACAATAAATGTATTAACTTACATAATATTCTGCAGTGTTTATTTACATGAACTTACATTCACTGGCAATACATGAAGGGTTAAAATACTTCCAAAACAAAGGGCCTCTTTTTGCAAGTCTCCGCTTTCTGTAAACTCTATAATCTACGCGAAATTACAAGTGAAGTTGTGGATTGAAATAGATGTAACAAATAAAGCAACAGAGTGACTAGTTTCTAGACAACCAAGATACGTCTTGAAATAATATTTGTAGGAAAGAGAAAAATTAGAGAATTTTTAGAAGAACGTAATGTAATCATGGCAATTTTAAGGCAATCATACAACTGTATAAATATTCTTCAAATATCATTGGTATCAGTTTGTAGTGTCAATTTTTCACTCACGGCACAAACAGAGAGACAACACCCTTTTAGGCAATCCTCTTAAAAGTATTTTATTTAAGTGGTGCAAACACTTCACAAATTCTATCTAAAATAAGAATTAAAATGCTTTAAAAAACAGCAAAGGGGTAGGTAAATTTGTAGCAGAAATATATTGGCCACCCTTAATAGCAACCATGGTCAACACTCGGCTGGGAAAGAGTGGTTTTGGGGACTCAGAGCTCGGCCCCGTTTGACAGCGCACGTGCGTCCACGTGGCAGCACATCTGAGATTCCATTGCAGTTCAGTGCCCCTTAACAACGGCTGTCTTCGCCTAAGAGTGGAATCTTACACTCAAGTCTGTGCGATTCGGGTTTTAATCCACTTTAATACTCGTAGTAACTTACAATATTACCACTCACTATTTAAAACTGTCTAATTTCCTCTCATTCCGTTTCTTATATAATTTCAGTGATACTCTTAATTGAATTTATTGAGCTTATCTATAAAGTTTCTCATTATCAATTTTAATTATTAATTGAACCACTATTTAATATTTCAATTATATTCAGTACAAACTCTTCGTAATAACATTTGAATCACTTTTCAGATGGAATCTTTTGCTAGATAAATATTACAAGTCTTCATTACAGTACTATACAGTAATCCCTCGACATTCGCGGATTCGCTATTCGCGAGTTCCCAACATTCGCGTTTAGAGAAATGCTCCCGGTTTTTACATTCGTGACTTCGACATTCGCGAGCGGGTCTTTTGGTCGCACATTTTCTTTGAAAGCGAGCACATTTCATTTCCTTTATCATAATCATCTGGGAAACGAACTCGGCAGAACTTTCTTCAAAAATTACACAGATGAAATGTCAATTCACGTTTATAGAATAACACAATTGTAAAATAATTCAATTCATTTGCGCCAAATTGGAGGTAAGGGTTTTGGCCAAATGATCAGAGAAGCCATTCAGCATCTGTGCAACTCTCATTATAATGAGCTCATTGTAGAGGAGCTTCGGAAAATCATCAGTGAAGAAAACCTCATGATGAAGTAACGGAAGCGAAACCGCGTCCTGGAGCAACTTCAATGTCAAGACTGTTTATGGCGTTCTAAAATCAACAAGCTCTGGTGGAACTGGCATTTGAATGTGATCCAAACATGGAAATAACTTCGAAATTTAAGAGAGAAGCGTGAAACGTGATGAAAGAAAACCAAATAGCAAATCCTATATCCAATCAATTTCAACTTTGAAATCAGTTTCAAACATGATTTTATTTCTTCTTTTTGGAATGTTAATTGTGAATTCTGTTTGTAGTAGCGCTTAATCAGTTGTACTGTAATTGATTGTCAGATTTCTTCTTTCCTTTTAAACAGTTTTCGATATCCAAGAACCTAACCCATCTTTCTTCATTAAAAGATAGACTTAACATTCGCGAGTTTTTTTGGGAACCTAACTCTCGCGAATGTTGAAGGATTACTGTATTTTCTTTCTTTACAACAAAACAATTACATTTCTTTAGGCGACTTAAATTCTTCCAATTACTTCTTCTGAAAGAAACATATTTTCTAAACTCTGTAACGCTTAAGAAGCTTCGTTTATGACACCGCTCACCGCATTTGCACGGTCTCCATGCTCCTCCGGCCGGCTCCCAGCTCCATCCCCACCTTGCCATTTCCCTGTAAAATCACCTCGACACATCCTGCGCTTCGTCTCCGGACACGGAGCACTCCACCCGACCGATCTCCGTCCGCTGCTCAGCGAACCGTTGACGCCGCCTCGATCGACTCGGGCGCCTCCTGGACTGCAGTATACTCCGCCTCCGACACTCTCATTCCTGGGCCGCAGAGTCACCCCATGGACTTCGCCTCCGCCGTCGCCTTCATCCCCGCCACCCCGTTGTCCCGGCCTCGCTGCCGAGCCTTCGCAACGCCGCCCCACCCCACGCCATCACCGGCCCCGCCCTCATGCCGAGGCCGTCGGCCTCGACGGCCAAGGCATATTTTTCCCTCCTTCGTAGGAACCTTTACGTTGACCCAATCGCGTCGTTTCCGCCACCACAAACACCCCCGTCCTCGCAAGTGGATCATTTCATCATCTCGTCGCCTCTCCCCCCTGCCTCCGCCCTCGGTCGCCTTAATTCCCTCCTCGCCATCCCCGTCACGTCCGCCCTCCCATCAGTCCGATCACCTCCGTTCCCCCAGCAGCCAGTGCCATTCCTGTCAGATCCACCCCAACCCTTACCGACCCCATCATCCTCACCGTCTCCGCCATTCTCATCAGTCTTGAATCTCTCGCCTTCCCCACTCGATCGAATTCAGTCGCTGTCTGGAGGAGAATTCTAGCGGTCGGCTGCACTGATCGGTAGTTTTCCGTGGTTTCTCCGATCAACACCAGGCGAATGCCGGAGCAGTATCCTAACAAACGGGTCACGGACCACGCGCGATCTTTCCTTCCTCTTCCTTGTCATAACTTCTCCCTGTTACACACGCACTTACACTAACATGCACTTCACTACCACACATGCCGGGAGGCCGGTCGTGAGATTACAGCTTGTCCCGGCTGGGGCGGTGCCCCGCTGGCGGGAGATACCACTTTGAGAGGAAAACTCCGCTAATCGACGGTTGGTCGGCGTCACATCTCGACATCCAGCGGGGAAAAGATCATCGCCACCTCCCGAGAAAAAACACGCACTACACTTACGGCACTAATGACCTAAGTAGTTGACGCGCCCGGAAACATCAATCAATCAACCAATCATAACCCACTCGATCCTCTCTTCCTCCCACCAACCACCACTATCCCCACTCGTCTCCACCATCGTCACCAGCGTCGACGTCCCGCGACCTCCGCTGTCCGCACCGTCCTCACCGTCCTCGACGCTCTTCCTTCGCCGCTGATCGCCTGCGTTCCCGAAGTTCCCTCCGCCGCCACCGCCGCCCCCTCCGCTAAGGCCTACCGCGTCCCGGGAATATTACATCACGCGGAAACATAACACGCAGGCTTCCGCCGCCGCTGTCGCCTGCCGCTTCTCGCCCTCCTCCTCCTCCTCCACTCAGGCGTTCGCGCCGTGATAACTCAATAGCGGTGCGGCAAGGCGCGGCTTTTATAGCGCGGCGATCCGAGGACGCTGCGACCGGGGCGGAGCCGGCGCGGAACCGGCGCTGCGTGCGACGGGGGCGGGGCCGGGGGTGGTGGTAACAGTGAAGGCGGGGCCGGGTCCGGGGTCGGAGGTTGTGGTGGTGGCGGAGGCAGGGGGAGGAGGTGGGGCAGTGGCGGAGGCGGCGGTGGAGGCGGGGCGAAGGTGGGGCAGAGACGGGGCGGGGCGAGGTGGAGGCGAGGCAGAAGCGGGGGCAGACGCGGGGGCGGGGGTGGAGGCGGGAACAGGTGTGTGTGAAGGCGGGGGCGGAGGTGGGGGCGGATGGGGGGGTGGAGGAGGGGGCGGAGGCGGGGGCGGGACCTAGGCGGAGGAGGAGGTGGGGCAGTGGAGGAGGTGGGGCAGTGGCGGAGGCGGAGGCGGGTCGGAGGTGGGGCGGAGGCAGGGGTGGGGGCGAGGCAGGGGCGGACGCGGGGGCGGGGGTGGAGGCGGGAACAGGTGTGTGTATGAAGGCGGGGGCGGAGGTGGGGGCGGATGCGGGGGGTGGAGGAGGGAGCGGAGGCGGGGCGTAGGCGGAGGCGGAGGTGGGGCAGTGGCGGAGGCGGGAGTGGAGGCAGGGGTGGAGGCGAGGCAGAGGTGGACGCGGGGGGCGGAGGAGGAAGCGGGGACAGGGGCGGGGTTGGAAGCGGGGGCGGACGCGGGGCCGGGGGTGGAGGCGGGGACAGGGGCGGGGGTGGAAGTGGGGGTTGGAGGTGGAGGCATGAGCGGGGACGGGGCTTGAAACGGGTCGGAGCGGGCCGGGAGTGAATGCGGGGCGGGGCGGGCACCGGACGCGGGTGAGGGCGGAGCGGAGGCGGGGCGTGCGGCTGGGCGGGGGCGGAGGGCTAACCTCGTTGCGCGGCCTCGCACGGGTTATCGCGGCCGGAGAGCGCGCGTCGATGCGCGACTGTCGAACGTGCCGCTTACGACCACCGTCGCCGCCGCCGCCGCCGATGCGTCGCGTCGTCGGCCTCGGACGGCTTTGCTGGAGGCTGCGCCGGATCGGTTTGCATGCCACCGGCTCTTGCGGGGAGTCGTTCCGCAAACCCCTGCGCGTCGTGCGGGTTGCGTTTCAAGGGGAGCTGAGCTACATTGGGGCCTCCGCGGGAACCGGGTGGGAGTGTGCGCAAAAGCTTCACACATACACACACACACACACACACATACCCACACACACACACACATACACACACATACATACATACATACATACATACATACATACACGCGCGCGTTTACAACGATGAGAGTTAACTCTTTTGAGTCAAGATTCAACAAAATATGAAATGCATGAAGTTTACAACGTTATTCTCAACATGTATGAGTATGTACTGATGATCCAGTGCAATGGAGCCATACGACTCAATATTTACTTTCTACAACAGTGGTGTGTAGTTTATTACCTTGTAAGCTAAAAAATGTTTATTTTTTCTACAAAAGTCGTGACTGCGAATTTTGACTGAAATGGAAATTTTATTTTGGGAGTGCTTTAAAGAAAGCCATATTTACAATGAAAATATGACGATTTTGTTTCTTTTATTAGAAACCTTCAACACAAGAACCCGTAAGCGCGTTTCTTTGCTGCCTTAACACTTCATGAAACAGATGTAGGGCGAAAAACAGGTAGCGTATTCTCTTGTATGTGCAAAACAGGTGTGCACTCAATCCAAAACACATAATACGTTCCATTGCATTTAACGATCGTACATAACCATGTGTCGTAGGCACATAAAATCGAGTTTTCCAGTCCCTAAAGGAACATGGATTATGATTATGTGTTATTTCACTTGATGACGCTTCAATACATTTTGAAATATGTACATAGCTCTTCAGGGCTCCGCCTGACCAAAGCATGGGCGATCAGAAACCAGAAGAAACACGTTCGCTAAGTAAAATTAAATTGAATTAAGGTAGACAGAAATATTATTTCACAATAATAAAGGATTATTTGATATTCGGTGCAATTTGATCTCGGTGTTTAGCAATATTTAAGGGTTGACTTTCGCTCGAAACAATATTTTTACAGAGCTCAATGTGATAGTAAAGACAAGAGATTTATTCGGCAAGGTGTGGAACCTTTAATATTGTGTATGTATGTGATGGTGGCATTGCTTGCGGGTGAGAAGTAGAGACTTGGGCCGTGAGTGTGTAGGCGGCGGGTGGTTTCCATAATATTAAATATACTCTTCGAGATAAGAAATTAAACAAGCATTCTGAAAGTGACTAACTCGCTGAGAGCATAAAAACAGTGAGCTCTGATTATGATATATATTATGGTACACATACGCAGTTTACGTTGAAATGAAGAATTTGGAAATGTTCGGACATTGTTATAGACAATGGATGGCAGAAGTAAAGTAGAACCTACTCGTGGATATTGTGGACAATATTATGGCGACGAAGACTTTAAAAAGCATTCGTGTGTAACCGGATTACTTTTTTTATGTCACTAAAATGTGTGAAAGAATATTAAATGATAATAATAATTATATATAATTATAATATATTATATAACTTCTGCTTTTATTGCATTAGACCTTAGGTTTTAATAATTTCTGAGTTTTTTTCGTTCTCATATTTTCTTTTCTTGCATAATTTAAATGTTATAATTAACACTTCTTTGAAATTTCATGCATAGGTTTTCTTTGAAGAGATTATGTTCAGAGAGTTTTTGAAATATACCATGATTAGCGAATGCTGCGGATATCACCGGCCATTCTCTCTCTCTCTCTCTCTCTCTCTCTCTCTCTCTCTCTCTCTCTCTCCATGAAAGCTGGCGATCTCCATGAAAGCTGGCGCTTCTACGTGTTTTTCACCCAGAAGGTTCATGTGCTGTTAATTCTGTTTGAACTCCACTACATGGCGCTGTAGAACAAAACTAAATATTCACGTCAATGCAACCCGCAAATCACTCGGGTGCCTTGTGAATCAGCATGGGACCAGAGGACTGGAAAAAGAAAGCTGGGGCGTTTAAAAACCCGTTGGAGTGACGAACTCGGACTAGGTGCCGGTAACCAATGGTCAAGAAGGGCGAGGAATAGAAGTGAGTCAAAAGAAATCACGAACAGTATTGTGAACAGTAAATGAAAGATGATCTAAATATGTACTGAAATTTAAAAATGCAGTGAACTTTCAGACTGAGTGAAAGGGCCGGTGATGAAAAGTATCTATTAAAATTTAAACTTTTAATCATTTTAGTTAACATTTTAGGCTTTAACTGCTTTAAAAAGTAGTTTTTAGTGTAAAGCCTAGCGCGCACTTGTTCGGTACGGCACGGACGGACAGGACGGACGGAATTTTTTTAAAAGTTCATTACATCGTTTCCGGTAAGGGTGCGCGCACTACACCGGCACGGACGGTACGGGACGATCCGCACCCTCCGCCGTTTGCAAAAAGTCCGTAGGAAAGATCTTCTGGACAGTTCGACTTGCCGATGACGTCATCGGCACTGTCGGGGCCAGAGAGTATGGTCGGGACGCCCTTACCGCCGTTGCAGTTTTGAGGTTATATGAAGCGTGTGGAGCGAACATGAATACGTCCAAATTAACTAAGTTGATCCAGAACTATCCAGAGTTGAAAGACGTGATATTTATATTGAATGTATTACCTTTTTAAGAAGTGTAATTTAGTTGAGAAACTAAACTATCTGAATCAAGGAGTATCATTTGGCGAATTTAAAATACAAGATATTACGAGAAACTGTGCACTCACAACAAAACTTGGTTTAGTTATGCACGGTAAATAAATTATGAGGTATTTTGAAATGATATATTCGTTTATTCATTAATATAAATTATTTGTATGTACCTGTTTTGCGTATATTGTCTAAACTAAACCGATTATTTTCTTGAGTTTAAAAGTAAAGCAATGCAATAGTAATTAAGTTCCTTAGTTCAATTTAATTGTATACAATTACAATAGTAACCAAATTATTTATTTATATAGTATACTTTTTAAAATATACAATTTTCCTTCAAATTTATCACGATACGTCCTAAAGTACTGAAATAATTTTTCATCTTCCACCAGGTCGGGGTACAATGTGTGAAATTCCCTTTTTGCCGTTCTCGTGTTTAGAAGAGAATCTGGGCATTCTTCGGCTTCTTGCCTCATTTTCTTTTTCCTTTATTAAAAATCAACGAATGCGATTGCTTCTTTACTTCAATTACGAAGTCGTCGCACACAATACCAGTCACGGAGCGAGATGCCAGAGTGACAGAAACTGCCCGAAGAGTCCGTTCCGTCCCGGCCTAGTGGGCGCGACCCACACAAAAACAGCTGTCTATCCGATCCCGTCCGTCCGTACCGTACCGACCCAGTGCGCGTAGAGCTTGATTGTACGAGCCACCTCACTTTCAGAGTGGGAGGTCTTGCCCAAATTGGGAAGTATGGCTAATAATATAATATAATATAATACACGATTATTTTATTTGTAGTTTTTGAGCAGTGTGCGCTTCAATGTGCTAAAGCTGCTGTACGGTTTGTTCAGCAGAATGTTTGCTGCTGCAGGTCACTAATTTAAAAAAAAAACTCCTCTTTATAATAGAAAAATGTTCAGTTTTACATAGGTGGTATAATAATAATTTCCTTCAATTGACTCACACTCTAGTCGAAAATAAATTCCATTTCAATGAATGCTACTTCATTTATATATAGATAATTTTACAAAAGGGTTTTACGACGATTTCATACTTGATGGGGAAAGGATAACTGACAAGTACATATATTATTTCTAGGTCTTATAATCAGTCGACAGCTCGTTACCCCTTACGTTCCGATGAGACGCGTATTGGATCATACATTAGATATCGACACACCTGCGGGCTCCTCAGATCTAGGGTCATCAGAACGCAAGGCCCTCCGCGACATGTGCATGAGAGACAAGGGACAAATAAGTATGTCCGAGGCAAGGCTCAAACCCGCGACCCTTCGGATCGCAGTGCTAAGTCGGTGCACACTTCTAGTCACCTCGGCCATCCAGGTCGGCACCTTATAAATCTGTATTCATGTGCACATTATTCATCCTTACATTGTAATACGCCACGCGCCAAATCAATTGTATTCAGGTCATTGTATGTAAATAATTGATTTAAAAAATTAGAATTTACTTTTCGTGTTGGGAACAGCGTAATTAGTCGAGCAAACTAGGAGTCCTACGAATAAATTAAAATCATTTTTAACTCCTCATATATCCTTTCCAGCGTACTGTTTCATATTAACTTTTTATTTCTAAAGCAAATGGTAAAATTAGTAATTGTAATTTCACAAGCAATCATGTCAAAACCTACACCCGAAATTTTTGATAAATAATCCACTGTAAATTAAGTAGTGTGTTTTTTGAATAATGCCTATTGCATCTTCAATAAATTATAATATCTTTTGGTGTACTTTATTTTAGTTGGCTTTTTCCAGCCAAATAACATATCTGAATACGAATAAGAAATTTCATAAATATAAGTTGTAAAATAAACAACTTCTTAAAGGGAAAATATTTCTAATTCATAATTCCTCCATTCATGTATTTTTAAACCTTTTCTTTTATTAAATGCAATTGACTTTGTATTCTTTACTTGTATGTATTCGCTAACATACGCAAACAATTCATTTTAACAGAGTGTTATTTCCGACAACATACAGAATACGAGCGTTCCCTGCAAACTATTTTCAGAGCTAGAGACACAGCACTACCGTTATGTACAGCACGCATGCACGCAACTACAAAATACGCCTGGAAATAATTTCCGAACATACTCTTTCCCATTACAACGCATAAGCGGCACTTCCGTACCCAGCCATGCGAACTTCAACCAGAATGTTACTTCTGACTTACGAACTCGGCTCACGTTCTTGAAATGACTTTCTTGTTAGCATGTAAATTAATGCGTAGACGGCTGGTGAGGCAGACGCTACGATGCTCGAGACATTCCACACGCTGTGGGACTCTCAGGAATCTTTTGCAAGTTGCCACTAATGAAAACTTGGCTGCGGCATCGGAAGGCGCGGGGCCTCTCGACCGGAAAACAGCCACTCGGCGAGCCTAGCACGGGCTGCCGCCCCCTGCCCCCCGCCCCTTCCCCCCGCCCTCCGACCCCTGCCCCCCGCCCCCTGCCACCGCCCCCTGCCCCACGCCCCCTGCCCCTGCCCCCGCCCCTGCCCCCGGCCCCTGCCCCCTTCCCCTGTTTCCTGCCCCCCGCCTCCCATGACACCAGCCCCCGCCCCCCACGCCCCCGTGTTCCGCGCCCCCGTGCTCCCCACGCCCCCCCCCGCGCCACCCCGCACCCTCTCCCGTGCCCCCTGCCACCCCCCCGCGGCCCCCGCCCCGGTCACCCGCCATTCAGTTGCCCCCTGCCTCCTCGCATAGCCCCCTGGATCTTCCTAAGTAGTATGCATTTCACTCTGTCCTCGCGCCCTTTAGTACGCACGTTTTCCAACAAGAACGTGGCTTCCGTGGACGGTGTCAGTAACTGCTAGAACGTCTGGGAGATGCCGCGTTTTCTGCACAGTGCCAACGTTTCTGGGCCGCCATTCTGGGCCTTCCTCATGCGGCATTTCGCCCCGAGGAAGGACGGAATGGCGGACCAGACGTTGGCTCCCGTACCTAGGTTCAAAATGAAAGTTCGCACGGACTGCCACCCCCGCCGCCCGCCCCCGCTCTGGTCGCCCCGAGCCTCATCACGTGGCCTCTGAGTCACATTAACTAGTATACATTGCACTCTATCCTCAGTTTTTTAGCACGCACGTTTTCCAATTTATGTAGGCTTTCGCGGCCGGTGTCAGTAACTGCTTGTCTGTCCAAGAGACGCCGGTGCCAACATTTCGTCCGCCATTTTGAGCCTTCCTCAGGGCTAAAATACGGCATTTCGCCCAGAGGAAGGAGGCAAAATGGCGGCCGAAACGTTGGCTCCCGTGCCTTGGTTCAAAACTTTCATCCCTCTGTTTATAAACTGCTTCTGCCAGTGAATTTTTTGTTTTCGTAAGCTTAAGTCTTGGATTTTCGGTACAAGTTTTATTTTAAGCGATTATTTTCAAAGGCTTGTTTTTGTCTCATTGTTAATCCAACAAACTCGAATTTTATTTTAATTATATTATTTTCTGTTGTCTTCAAGTTACTAAATCTTTTGTGAAATTTCCTTTATGTTGATACTTTACTTTTTGTTGTGATTTCTGTCGACTTCTAATGTGTTTCTAATATATTATGTTGGTTATCTCGCATTCGTTTTTCCACGATAGATTTAATAAATCAGTCTGTCTTTAGGTTTGATGCAAATTGAATACGATCCACACATTTTAATTAAAAGGCAAATAGGAAGAATGGGTCCAATGTTCACAATTCCACTTAAAGGTAAATTCAATTAATTAGAAATTATTTCTATCAATGTGTTAAAAGTCTTCGACGGTAAAATGGATAGTGGAAGTTATTCTCCAATATTATTCGATTGTTCTGCGTAAAATAGAGGATGTTTATTATTGTTGAATCATTTATTTACACAGCCTGTTGTTGAACCACTGTTTATCCTTAGGGAAATTAAAGGGACATAATACTGGATTGTTTTTCTCTCATGATACTACATTTTCACAGATGAACTAGTATAATAAACATGAAAGTTTTTAATCTAAGAAAATATGTAAATTTAATCCAATGGTTTCTCTTTGAAAATTTTATCTTCAAAATGTTTTTAAAGGTTTTAAAAGGTTAATATTAAAAAAACAGACATTTCAGAAACGACAAGAGGAGAAGTTACGTGTTCACACAAGTTATTAAAAATATAACAATGAGACAAAGAAAGGAGCCAATAAACGAGAAGAATTCCTTTCACATTACCATAACGGTACTCATTTTAACAATAAACAATTAACTGAAAGCGTGTTGTCTTCAAAAAATCAAGAATCAAGCACATCTTTGAAAAAGTTTTTAACACATTATTATTTAGCAATTCACAGAGCTCTCAGTGACACAGCGGACGAAAACGTCACATGAGCCCTGCTCATAACAGAAGCAGTAAAACAACTTAAACACACTTGGGAACCTGCGCGGTCGGTCAAACAGCCAGAGAGGGTTTCACACAAAAGTTTTCGATAGAATTCCTGCGAGCGATCAGTATTCGCCTCGCACGCCGAAACTCTCCCTGCCTTTGGATGTAAATTCCGGTCGAGGCTAAATAAATAAAGTAGCTACCGCTGTGCGGAGGAAAAGGCCGCGGGCGGAGGGGCAGCGAAGGCGGCGGCGGGGGCGGGGACCCGTCCTGGGCGGCCTGCTGAACCAGCGGGGCGGGGGCGGTGGACCTGCAGGCGGCGGCAAAGTCGGAGACTGCGGGGGTGGTAGCTGGGCTGGCGGTAGAAGAGTCTGGGACCGGCGAGAGCCTGTGGGGCGGGAGGCGGTGGCGACGAGCGGTGACGGCTCTGGGGGATGTTGGTGGCGGCGGTGGGAGCGGAGCGGGGACGAGGGCGGCGGGGCAGAGTCGTCGATGTGCGGGTGGTGGTATTGAAATAGGTGGCAGACGATGATTGGAGAAGTAGAGGGGAATGTGGCAACGGTGGAGAGGGGTTGGTTGAGAGGGTGTGCAGAGGTGACGACGGCGGGTGAGGACGGCAGGAGGGGTCGGGAGGTGAGGACGACGGAGTGCGGACGGCGAGATGGGGACAGCGGTGTGGGGAGGGCTGTGCGGGGATGACGGTGTGGGGACGGCGGTGTGGGGACGGCGGTGTGGAGACGGCGAGGTGGAGACTGTGAGGTGGGGACAGCGAGGTGGGGACGGCGAGGTGGGGACAGCAAGGTGGGAACGGCGAGGTGGGGACGGCGAGGTGGGGACGGCGGGGTGGGGACTGCGAGGTGGGGACGGGCAAGGTGGGAACGGCGAGGTGAGGACGGTGAGGTGGGGACGGCAAGGCGGCGACGCGAAGGCGGGGACGGCGAGGTGGGGACGCCAGGGCAGGGGCGGCGGGGTGGCGACGGTGGCGCGAGGACGGCGGGGGGTCAGGACGTAGCGACGACAGAAGAGCGGAAGCGCCAGAACGAGGCCGGCGGAGGGGAGTCGGTTAGGGCGTCAGAGTGGAGCGGGTGCAGCGATAAGGGGGCGGTGGTGGAGTCGGGCTCGGGCGACGGAGCGTGCCCGGCGGCGGCGGCGGAGTCGGGGACAGCGCGGGCGTGGGGAGCGCGGGGCCGCTCGCGGCACGACAGGCCGGAAGAATCGAATCAATGCCGGAAAACTTTTTGAAGGCCCGGGCGCCCGCCCGAGTCCGCAGCCGGGCGCTGCGCCGGCCGAGAGCTGCGGCGGCGCCGGATGAAGGGCCGAGGGCGGAGGGTTGGGGGAGGGAAGGGGGAGCCACGGCCGATGCGGCGTCTGCACGCAGCGCAGGGCGGCCCTGGTGCGGTCAGCGCCTCCCAATGCGTCGCTGAGCCTTCTTGCGCCGACGCAAAGCTTGACCATGGGTTACGGAATCCAGCAATAACACCATCTCCCTCACAAGAGATCGAGGTTTTATCTATAACTGTCTTGAAAAGTCAAAACATTTATTATTCATTCGACTTTTCATTTTGTAGTTGTCATGGTTATATTAACACTGGAGCAAGCGTTTTCATCCCAATTGAAAAGGTATTTGGAACATGCAATTGAATCATCAACTTTCAAATTATGTAACTGCACATTAGTATTTGCATGCAATAAGTCAGTCTGATAAACGAATGAAGTTAAATGGTCTCTTCTGCTACAAGATCCAGTTTAAGACTACACTACTCCGAAGAATAATAAATAAAATGTTAGTTCTAACTTCGTGAAAAGTTATTAGCCCAGTGAAACTAAGGATTCGTTTAATACATTGTATCGTATTATCAACCTGTTCGCTAATTCACCGAACGCCTTGTAACCTCCTATTTGAATTGACTGGGTTTGTAAATATTGTTTGAGCTAATCGAAAATGAGTAGATTTGATGGTTCATTTTGTAATGATAATGTCTTTTTCTAAAATCGAGAGAAAATATCTGAAGATTGTCGCAGTGTTACAAACTTTGGTGTCAATTAATACAACACGACACACAGTATAACACGGAAAACAAATAATATAAATATTATGTTCATAGATTCACCACTATCGTTATTTTTCGCCTCTCAGGAACAGCATGTGATTCGGAATATATTCCACCAGAGGCCAGTAGCGGTGTGGAATAACTGGTACTACATAAGAGGCTGATGCTACTGCTGGAGGCCAGTGACAGTGCGTAAGGTAAACATTGTTGATGTAATAGCAATATGAATGTAATAAATGAAAGAAAATTGTGGTATTTTATTAAAATTTGAACCGAATGTATAGAAATTAACGGTCTTTAACACCATAGTTTATATCAAATTGACATTTTTCCTCATTCACAAGATTTGGATATGAAGAAAGCCCGTGCAACACCGGGTAGTTTGCAATTCTTTTATATGTTTAAACTGAAAAAAAAATCAGGTACCCAATTGAGGAGCGGGAGGGTATCGGACTTTTTTTTATTGATTGATTAGCGATTCTCGGCGCGTTAACTGCTGTGATTAGTTTTGTAAATGCATGGAGCACGTATAAGTAGCACGCATAAGTAACACGTTTTTTCCTCGAGAGATGGCGGTGATGTTTGCCCGCTAGATGATGAGATCCGGCACCAAACTACCTGTCTGCTAGCGGCAGTTTTCCCAAACAGATATCTCCCAACACAGTGGCACCACCCTAGCCGGGATAAGCTCCAAGTGTGTGTGCAAGTAAGGGGTGAGGATAGAACAAGGAAGGGGACCGTGCGCGTTTTGAGGCCCTTTTGCTAGGATACCGATCTGGCATTCGCCTGGTAGTAATCGGAGAAAGCACAGAAAACAACCGATCAGAGCACCTGAGCGCTAGAAGTTTCCCCCACTGGGATTCAGCCGCTGAACTCGATCTAGCTATATAGCTAGTGTCGAAAATCCTGCCACCATCGTGACTCGAACCGAGAACCTCCCGGTCAGAGACAATGCAGTGACATCAGTTGATGCCCTGAGTCATTTCTTCCGATAGACATATGTCGGATGCACATGAGTGGGCTGACGGATAGACTGACACATAGATCTGGTAGCCTCATGCAACTTATTTTTTGTTTTTAGAACAATCTATGGTTCTATTTGAAGAAATTAAATTTCTGTGGTCTTAGGAATTGTTAAGAGGGTATTTGTTGAGAAACAAATGTCAATATATACTGCATATTTTTGAGATAGCTTATTTTATATATTGGTGTGGAACAAGAACACAGATATTACGAAAAATAAATACTAAGCAATGAGCCATAATTATTTCCTACCTTGTTATTTACCAATAGCAGTGATGCGTACATTAAGGAGTTTTTTTTAAAAAATGTTAATTTTTGGACCAACATAGAGTATCACATTTTTTACATATTTCTTTGACAATTGGTTTTTGTTTCCTTGCAGAAGGGCTGTCATCTATTTCTCTTTGTACTTTGAGGGCCGAGAGAAATTTTACTTTAATTTTCGGGTTTTCTCTATTTAGTAACATTTTTTAAAAATTTATTCCAATAATAGTGGACCTTCTTTGCTACTGATGACGTAACAAACTTCTAGCCAAGGTATTTCCCATCTATACTGGATTTTTTTTTCCAATTCCTAAATAAATGTATCTCCTATTCATTGACGCAATATTTTTAATATGCGAGAACATTTCCATCATTTTTTTCGTACCTCTAAAGAAAGTGTTCTCCACAAAGTTATTATGATCGTTGTAAACCATTTTTGCCTATTTCGTGGTCCATATTGAAACACAATTATCTGCTGCCGGGATTCGAATTCGGTGGGCGGCCGCTCGCGCGAAGCCGCAGCTGCAGCTGGTGGGTAATCTCTGTCAGGTAGGGGCGCGGTACCTCGTCATGACGTAAGGGTGACGTAAGAGGGGGAGGCTAGAGATGGTTAGAGCAGAAAGGTTTTGGACGCAGCAGTGGAGAGGTCAGGGCCTTGCAACACTCCATTACAAAAACGGAGACAAAGATCGAGGGTGGTACTACAGGAGACGCTAGTGTCGCCGGGTACAGCTGCAGGTTACGCTCACGAACTTTCGCACATACAAATTGGCAAATTTGTGAGAAATACGACACGTGTGTTCTAAAGGATCAATTATTCAATACATTACACATATTCACAATACAGATGTTCGCGCTTTCTTCAGTGGTTTCTTATGTGTATAAGAAACCACTGAAGAAAGCACGAACATCTTTTGTAACATTACACACCTACTTGAGTGTCGCAAACCTAAGCAGCAGCCACAGACGTAAGTATCATTGACAGCAGTTCGTCTTTTAGTTCTTGTAAGAAGGTGATACAGAAGAGCGCGCCACTGTAATGGTTTCCACCATATGGGTGGAAATATATATATGGCTATATGGGAGTTGAAAGGCCCTGGGTTTGGACGCAGCAGCAGAGAGTTGTCGCTGTGGGTTGTTGATGCACGAGTCCCGCGCTAGGAGTGACGGGCCAGCGCTTAAGAATGAAGCCATTGTTATATTTGGGATTTTATTTTTTGGCGCTTGAGGGCCTGTCTTCATGATGGAATATCTCACGGCATTTCGCGTCTTTCTCGATCGTGCCGCTGGATATCACATGATCGCCAGTACTGCTCGATACGGTCGCGATCGTGCGACATCTAGCACCATGATCGAGAAAGACATGAAATGCCGTGAGATATTGCACCGTGAAGACAGGCCTTCACGCGCCAAGAAATAAAAACCCAAGTGTAGTACTGAGGCGCTCTTGCCTTCGGGGTGCTACAAGCCCACCAGGTCGCCTCCCAGGGCCTTGCAACTCTCCATTAAAACCGGGGACAAAAATTCAGGGTGCTACTATGAGGCGCTAGTGGCGCCGGGAACAGGTGAAGGTTAGGCTCGCCAACTTCCACACATGAAAATTGACTAATTTGTGAGAATGTTTCTTCTAAAGATTAAATAATTCATAATGTATACATATAAGAAACAGCATTAAAAAGCGCGAACATCGACGCTATCTTTTGTAACGTTACGCGCCTGCTTGCGTCTGGCGAACCCACGCCGCAGCCACGCACGTTTGAAGTATCGTTGGCAGCTGCTCTTATTTTAGTTCCAGTAAGAAGGTGCTGCAGGAGAGCGCGCCACTGTAAAGGTCTCCTCCACGTTATATGGGAGTTAAAACGCCCAGCTATTGCCTTCGGGGTAGACGCCAGTCCACCAGGTCGCCTCCTGTGGCCGTCGCTTCTGCGTTGTATCGCAGAGCCGTGCGGGGACACAGTCTGCGTCGCCGGCCTACACCAACCATCGCCGGTTTCGTATCGCCGAGACAAGGCTCCAGCCAGAGGTTGGTAGCAACCGCCTTTCTTATCTTTCTTTCTTTTTGCCACGGATCTGTCACGTTTCCGTGATGTTTCGAGCTTGTAGAGCCGATGAGATACAACCGGTGCACAACTTCGTTCTTAGAGTGGCCGATCACATTCCATTAACAAAAACGTGATTGCACGTGTCGGCATTTTTGGGAGCACTCACTAAAATTTGCGTCAACAGGAGAATAAATAATTTAGTGTGGAGTATAATTTAGTGGTGTGAGTCACGTTTATGAGAATATTTTCGTTGTAATGGTTCGATGGAAGTAGAGCGTACAAGACAAAGAAACATAGTAGAACGCGTGTAACGTTTGACTTTGTATATCTTGAGTGCTTGTTTTTTTCTCATTATTGTGTCTATAATCTTTGTTTGACTCTTCTACGGAATATGACTTCTTTGGAAATTTGAAAACAATCTCACAATTATTCCTTTAGTTATGACTTGTATGTATCATAATTGTTAATTTGGGATTATTTCTCCTCTGCTATGGTTAACAATGGTTAATTGAGGATTCTGTTTCCTTCGTTATGGTCAATTTTGTTATCGTTAATAGTGGACATTTGTGAATTTGTTAAAAAAGATGAAAGAGATAAAAAGTAAGAACAATAGCGTAAGTACACGACTAGCTGGAGAGTATTTAGTATTAATGTGATGGTTTTGGGTGTGTTCAGATATGTTTTTTTGTTGGTTCTAGTATATGTTCTGCATGTGTAATAACAAAAACAAAACGTTGGAATTCAATTACATGAGTTTTCTGTGGGCACAAGTTAGCTTTTTTCATTGTGTTTTGTGTTTTATAGTTGTTTTCAATAAAGCCACGTTTCTGCGATCTAATCCTACCTACCTACCTAGTGAAGGTTACAAATATCTAAGTTTACTGACTTGTCTTCCGACTCGGAATCGAAATTTCCTTATTCGCAACATTTATCTCCAACATGGCCTTCCAAACGAAGTTCTTGTATTTTACCTACACCACCTACAATTTGCAGGTCAAAACCTTTACTCATGTACTATAATAAGGGGAATATATTTTTTTATTCACAACACCTACAGGCACAGGAAGCGCGTATGTGAACTAAGAAGATTACACGATGCGTTGGCTTTAAGTCTCTCTGCGAACTGTAGGTGTCGGCATTATGCACGCGGGTCTGGCAATCCCAAGCTTCGCACTCCAGAGAAAAGAGCTACGTGACCTTTCTCCCTTCGGTTTATCTGGTGGCAACGTCACCATCGGATCCCAAGTTGTTCAACCCAGGATGTCACCGTATCTCATAAATTTACACCTTCAAGTATGCAACGTATTGAATTCTTAAACGCAATGGGTCTACTGCGGTAGACCTATTGGCGCCTACTGAAGGGTTAAATGAAATTGCTATATTTAGAATCTTTCTACTCAAGGATTTTAGCATATTAAAATGTGAGCTATAATTATTTGTATGGAAAATTAATACTTTTTCTCACAGTGTAACGTAAACATCAGTAAGTGCTGTAAGCAGAAGTCGTACAGTACCAAGAATACGAATGTTGTCGACGATTGGATGGTTCTCGAAAGAATTGCAATAAATATTTCATACACAGTGCTACAGAAATGTCTTTTCAACGTTAAATTGTTGGTAAACGGATCTGCTAATTAAAAATAGCATATTATGAGTTATTAATCACATAGAAAATATTATTCTTTCATACCAAAAATATTTCAAACTTCCTAGGGACAAGTTGCAGACACATACAAGACATTTGTTTCAAACTGGAAGCTTATGTCCTTTGCTCAGGAAGTTACGTATTATGATTTCATAACAATGTCTTCTTCCAAAGTAAGCAGCTCCTCATTGTGAATTACAAAATAATCAACCTTCAACCCAGCAAGAACAGTTTTAATATTTATTAAAACAACCCAAAGTCAACTTTCGGTGACACTTGTCCCACCTTCAATGGGTCTATAACATGCAAAAGGAAATATAAAAAAATTACATGAAGTACGGAATGGCAAAAAGAAATATTGGAAAAACAGGGTAAAATGGCGTAATGGATATTACCCCCGAAGAAACGTCGATCAGATATAATTAATTAAATTAATTAATTCAAGAGCTTGGTAGAAAAAGGGGTTATCCAGTATTCATAGTTCAAAGATATCGAGGGTTTTACTGGAACTTTCTTAATATAACCCAGTACACATTTAAACACAGTTCATACTGGATTTAAATAATATACTACTCTAAAATAATATTTGAAGTTACCTTTAATGCTAATAACTCAATTTCACAAGACGTGTGAAATTGCCCCCTACTCTACTTGATTTCCCCTTGTTGCTATTGAAGGGCTCAGTAGAACAATGGGTTATCGCACATTGAGATGGTTCTGTGATAATGAAGGTTTTACCTAACCTTCCCTCATGTAACTCAGTACATTTTAAAACGTTTAAACACAGTGCACTTGAATATAATACCACACTAGATTTAAATAACATATACTAAATGAGTAATATGTGGAGTTTAGCGTAATGCTAATTACTCAGTTTCACAAGATAAGTGGATACCCCCTACTCTACTTGATTCCACCTTTTTTAAATTATATATTTAAGGTCGCCCTAGAAACAGCTAGGTCATTGGCGACCACAGTTACAAAAATACAGTATTTCCAAAAGTATACAAAGGTTACAAACGCACATATACATACATACAATTACATGGCACATAAAGCCCTCAATTGTTAAATAAAATTTATCAGATTAAATTTCGTAAGAAGTTGAATAATCTTCATGTGGCCCGAGTAGGAGTTGAATATAATGAAGATCACTATTAATGTTGAGACTTTCTCTGTCAGGCGTCATTGCTTGGCAATCAACAATGAGGTGCTTTGTCGATACTAGGAGATTGCAATTTGGGCAAAGATCAGGACTAGTCTTCTTCATCAGGTAGCTATGGCTAAGCTTAACATGACCTACACACAGTCTGATTATAATCACTTGATGTCTTCAGCTAAGCCTAATTGACGAAATGGGGAATTCCTCGATATTCTTCCTGACTGCATGTAATTTAGAAGGCAACATTTTCCAGTTCCGGTCCACCAACATTTTCCAGTTGATTTCACCTCGTTGCAATATAAAGACTCGTTTAGCCGGTGCGCCCAGCCTCTTCGTGGCCGTGCGGCGTCCTGGTGGCTGCGCCGTCGCCGGACCGCCTCTAATATCGGTGCGGCGCCGAGGGGAACAAGGCGTCTGTGCGGGCCCTGCGCCGCGCAGTGCCGCCGGCGGGCATCGATCGGGGGCCCTCCACTCGCCCGGCCCGGGCTCCGCACTCGGCCACGCGCCTCTCGCCCGCGGCCCACGACCTCCCGCCCCATCCACACGCCCGTCCGCCGTCGACGCAACTACCCACATGCCCAGCCCTCCAGAAGCCCGCCCGCCGGCCAGCCAGCCAGCCCGCCCGCCGGCCTGCCCGCCTGCCCGCCGGCCTGCCAGCCCGTCCACCGGCCTCCCAGTCCGGCCACCGGCCTCCCAGTCCGTCCACCGGCCTGATCCCCGCCCGCCGGCATGCCCGCCCGCCCGCCCGCCGGCCTGTCCGCCCGCCCGCCCGCCGGCCTGTCCGCCCGCCCGCCTGCCCGCCGGCCTGCCAGCCCGTCCACCGGCCTCCCAGTCCGTCCACCGGCCTGCCCCCCGCCCGCCGGCATGCCCACCCGCCCGCCGGCCTGCCCGCCTGCCCGCCGGCCTGCCAGCCCGTCCACCGGCCTCCCAGTCCGTCCACCGGCCTGCCCCCCGCCCGCCGGCATGCCCGCCCGCCCGCCCGCCGGCCTGCCCGCCTGCCTGCCGGCGTGCGCGCCGGCCTGTCCACCCGGCTCTCACCAGCTTTTCACCTTCAACGCAATTGCACTCCCGTCCAAAACTTGTAACGGCTGTCCATCCCAACCCACCCGCACTCCCGTCCAAAACCAGTCACCGGCTGGTTGGTCCATCCTTAGGTCCACCCGCAACCCACCCGTACTCTCGTCCAAAACCAGTCTCCGGCGGTCCTCCCCCAACCCACTAGCACTCCCGTCAAAAAGTAGTCACCGGCTGGTTGGTTCAGAGAGAATCAGTCGTCAGAGTTGATGTCACTGCACTGCCTCTGTCCGGGAAGTCCTAGCGATCGATTCCCGACGGTGGCAGGATTTTCGACACTAGCTTGTCAGCTAGTTCGAATTCAGGCGCAGTGTAGGGAAGAAATATAGTGGCAGACTGCTCTGGTCGATAGTTTTCTGCACCTTTTCCGATCAACACTAGACGAATGTCTAGGCAGGACCCTATAACAAACATATATTATGTTCTTTGCCTTGTAACAAAACTTATAACAAACGGGCCACGGATCGAGCGCGATCTTTCCTTCCTCTTTCTTGTCCTATCCTCACCTCTTACTCACACTTACCTGTACTACCCTACCACACATGTACGGGAGCTTAAATCTTGCCTTAGGCTAGGGTGGTGACCCGGGTGGTGGTGGCTAGGGTGGTGACCTAGGTGGTGGTGGCTAGGGTGGTGGCTAGGGTGGTGGAAGATTCCTGGTTGGGAAGCCCATTCTGTTGAGGGAAAGCCCTGCAAGCCGACGCCGCAACACGTGGGGGGGGGTACGTCGACCCCTCCCGCGATAAAAACACGCACTGCGCCCTATAGGAATAATGGCCTTAGCAGGTGACGCCCCTCTCGAAACTCTAATCACTGGATCAACCAACGAAATATCAGTCCGCCCTCCGTCCGTTAGGTACCTGATCGGCCGTCTGCCTTGTTTGTTCCTGTCCCTATACGCTTAACTACTTTAATGCCCGACACACTTAAACAATTTTGAACATGCCATGCTTTTATATTCTGCATATTTAAAATTCTTAATACCCACAGCCTTTTGCTACAACCTTGATACATTTTCAAATTTTTAAGTTTTCCGCGCCAAGTACGTGCGTCTGTATCCTCACAAATCTGTGACTCATTATCCGCTGAAGTAGAAAAATGACTATTCTTGAGAATAATTAACTAACATTTTCTGATCATATCGTCACAAACAATCTTTTATCCAACCAATCCGTTTCCATTCGAACGAACCAAAATGATAAGGCGTTTTCATTTTAACAATTTGACAAGATGCTGCACAGAATATTACTGAATGTTGAATTTTATCTCTAAAATACACTGACAATCTAAAAGTATATTATGTTATCTAGCACACATCCAACATATCCATTGCGTCACTGGTTACCTTCGATCCGGGCACTTCATTACAACCACTTTCATCCAGAGAAAACGTATTTCCTTTTAATGATGAAAATGTTTCAATATATTAGTCATTATGCTATCTTGCTTTTCATTTTCAAACATATTAGAAGAATTAATTATGGAAAAGAGTAAAGAAGATCATAATCGTATTAGGAAGGATACTAGTAACATGTTCATTGATATTTCAACGTAAATATTGTCACACATCTCTTGGAGAGTGAAGCCGACTTCCTCCACAATGCGAAGGAAAGAGTTAATGAATAATTCCTATACCGTCTAATAAATAATTCCTACCTCGTCTTTAGAAGAATAGATTACTGTAGTAAGCGGTTTTTGTATTTTTATAATTAGTCGTATTCTGTGTGACATCAGAACTTCGTGTGCATTTCCAAGACGTCAGGCGCTGTTGTAGACGCAGGAGATCATTTGCGAAAAGCCTGTGGATCGCAATCCTGTCAACCAGCTGGTGAAGTCGCAGCACGATTGATTGATTGATTGATTCGTGTTTCCGGGCGCGTCAACTACTCAGGTCATTAGTCCCGAAAGAGTAGTGCGTGTTTTTTTTCTGGTGGTGGTGGTGGTGATGATCTTTTACCCACTGGATGGCGAGATCTGGTGCTGACATACCGTCGACCAGCGGGGTTTTCTCCTAAACCAGGTATCTCTCACCAGTGGGGCACCGCCCCAGCCGGAACAAGCTGTAAGCTCCCGACCAATCTCCCGACATGTGTGGTAGTGTAGTGCATGTTAATGTAAGTGTGTGTGTAAGAGGAGAGGATAGGACAAGGAAGAGGAAGGAAAGATCGCGCGCTGTTTGTGGCCCGTTTGTTAGGGTACTGCCCCGGCATTCGCCTGGTGTTTATCGGAGAAACCACGGAAAACTACTGATCAGAGCAGCCGGCCCCTAGAATTCTTCTTCAAACAGAGACTGAATTCGACCTAGCTGACTAGCTAGTGTCGAAAATCCTGCCGCTGTCGGGACTCGAACCTAGAACCTCCCGGTCAGAGGGACTGCAGTGACATGCGGTTGATGCACTGATGCAATTTAAGCACAACGTTCTAGACGTTAAGGACGCTATTGACTCGCCAAAAAAAACTACTGTGCAAGCGGAATATATTATAATAAAATGTGTAAATTCGATTGAAAAGACGGTGTGTTTTCGTTACACCTAAGACGACTGTCATTTCCTTTTAAAAGCTTGAGCTGGTATTATAATATTTTTGTGTATATCAGCATTATAAATGACCCTTCTTGTCGCAAAAAATTCGTTCATCATCTAGAATTTTACGCCACAAATTATGACGTATTAACATTTTACGCACGAATGATTGTGTCATCACACGTTCTGCCAATTGCAGCGAGAGAATCTTTGGGAAGTAATGGTATACGGAACAGCCGATGACCATTTTCTTGGTCAGATGTCAATTACCCGAGACTTGATAAGAAAGTTGTTTCGCAAAATTAAGTTTCCTTCTCTTACAAACGTATAATGCTGTTTATTATTATAAAGTTTATTACACAAACAATAGCGTATGCAACTCGTTTATAATGTCGTTTTTTATTGCATTACTACAATTTTGAAAACTCTCCCACCGTCTCTGGTTTTCATTACATGTACTCATGCCATAAAGCTTAACATTATTAAGTACTATTAACTACATTGCATTAACTACTATTTAAGAAGAAATAAAATCATATTTTTGTGAATAACCTCCCAAATAATTAATTCAACAGAAGCAAACGCACCGGCATTTTTTTTTAAATATACATTTATTAATGAATGTATTACATAGTTCAGTATTATATATACATCATATGTATTTTTTTCGACTTATATTTAAATTAAATGCTAATCTTAAAATTATATCTAACTACACATGAATAGGAAACTCACAGAGCACCTATGGGATTAATTCAGGTCTGAAAATGTGCTGAGAAATGAATCTAATGGGTATCTATTTTTTATTCTGGTTGGGAGTTGGTAGGTGGTGTCTAAGTCGTAATGGGTAGCTTTGGTTACGGAGTTTATTTTGGAGAAGATGCACCGGCATGTCTGCGCCTACTCCGCCCCCCGCTTATGTTCCTAGCGTCGCGAGCGGTCCCCGATCCGGGCACTTCTTTCCAGCCGGTTTCCATTCGAACGCACCGAGAAGCTATTGCGTTTTAATCGCGGCGCGCGCGACCGCCGCTGGGGACGGAGGATGGCGCTTAAAGGGAACATTGTATTAAACATTTCCTCGGTGACATCTGCGCGCCCGCAGCGACGGGCGCCGTGACGAGCGGGGGTGGGGTGGGGGTGGGGATGGAAGATTGCGGAATCAACGGGCTTCCGTCGCGAGACGGGCGTGTGGAGATACGGGGGCGGCGCACAGTGGACGGGAGGGAGGGCCTGGCGCATGGATTCTTACTGCGGGCAAGGACAGCCGCTATTTTACGAGTACTACGGTTTGTTTGAACTGTGACGTCATAACAGTCGCCTTGAACAAAATTAGTTACGTGCATTTCACGAGACTTGATTGATTGATTCGTGTATCCGGGCGCGTCAACTACTCAGGTCAATAGTCCGTAAGTGTAGTGCGTGATTTTTCGGGTGTGGCGATGATCTTTTTCCCCGCTGGATGGCGAGATCTGGCGCCGACCTACCATCGACTAGCGGGATTCAACCAGGTACCTCGCACCAGCGGGTCACCGCCCCAGACGGGACAAGCTGTAAGCTCCCGACCGGTCTTCCGGCATGAGTGGTAGTGTAGTGTATGTGTAAGAGGAGAGGATAGGACAAGGAAGAGGTAGGAAAGATCGCGAGCGGTCCGTGGCTAGTTTGTTAGGGTACTGCTCCGGCATTCGCCTGGTTTTGATTGGAGAAACCACGGAAAACAACCGATTAGAGCAGCCGGCCACTAGGATTCTCGCCCAGACAGCGACAGTATTCGACCTAGCTGACAAGCTAGTGTCAAAAATCCTGCCGCCGTCGGAGACTCGAACCTAGGACCTTCCCGGTCAGAGGGACTGCACTGACATCTGGTTGATGCATTGAGCTATCTCTCCCGGTCAGAGACATGAAATACGCATGGGAATAAGTTGCGGGCGCGTGCTGAAGGGACGCTTCGCAAAACAAAAGGGCTATATTTGGGCGACGAGGAAACATCCGGACGTGCGCTGCCTTTGGGTGCAGGCTTGTGAACCCCGTCCACAGGCTGACCGGAGAAATGCGGCTGGCGGAAGCGGCGATATGACGCAGTTCCGGAGCCAGGCCAGAAGGTATATAAGACGGCCGCGGACGAAAACTCCTTCTTCTGTTTCTTGGGCTCGTCCGTAGGTCGTCGTGGGTGGTGCGGCTCGTGGCACGCCGATGTGCTGGCTACGAAGGCAAGGGGATGAACCCGGCGCGCACGCGTCGTGACGTGAAGCAAGCGGTCGTGGTGACCGGTAAAGTTCCTTCTAGTAAAGGTTGGTTATTATATTCATTGTAAAATTTGTAAATAGGAATTTCAGATGCCGGTGCACTTTGTGAATAAATATTCAATATTTTACAACCGTTCACGTCTATGTATTCTTGTAAAGGCCTCGGCCATGGCGCCACAGAACTTGGCGCGTCGGCCCATGTATGGTCCGTGGCGTGCCACCAGCGTCCTGGCCTCGCGGCCATGGGTTAAGAAGTTAGCGCGAAGGCATTGCCACGCCGTGTTCTGGTCTTCTCAACCCGAGAAGTGAATTTTTTTTATCGTCACACAGGAACATACTCTGAGACATTACAAGGAAAACGCAGGCTGTAATTTTGCCCGACCGGGAATTAAATCAGGGGTCTCGTCATGGAAAGCGAACATGCTGACCAATGAGTTAAACCGCCAGGGTATTTTACTACGGTGCTGTTAGGAAATGAAAATGGAACGTGGAACGAGTGTATCAACTTGTAAGGAAACGAACAATTGTAATCGGTTGCTATGTGGGCAAGTTTGTTTTGGGGACAGGCTGGCTAGAGTTACATTGTTTTCCAATAAAAAAAGGAACAAAAATACAAATTTGGAGGTTAGCATTATATTCCCCCAGACCATTCAATTACGTATATGACAATTATGGTGAGTCCAAGTTAGAATATCGAAGTTTTCGACCCTGTGACCTCTTTTACGTATTCCGGTCCACTGTGGCTGAGGCGGCGGCGGTACGGGCGGAGACAGCGGTGAAACGAGGAGCGGAAAACGAAATGTATCATGCGTGGCCATCGCGATAAGATCCATCCGAGAGCCGAGACACCGTGGAGAACAGATGGGACGTCGCGGCGCGCCCTATAGGGTAGGCGTCGTGTTAGACGGCGCGGCGAGCCAAGTGCTGACCGGGCGCCGCCCTCGCCGCGTGTCAAGGGCCTCTCTGCGCCTAGGGCGTGATCAATCAGCGGTCAAAGGGACAAGGAAAGCTTCTGTTTCGATCTGATTGATTGATTGATTAGTGATTCCACGTGCTTCAACTGATAGGCATTAGCTCCGTAATTGTAGTGCATGTGTTTTTGCTCGGGAGGGGCGGTAATTTTCACCCTCTGGATAATGAGATCCGGCGCCAACCAGGTATCTCCACCTCTGAGGCACCTCGCTCCCCAGGATAATCTCTAGGCTCCTCAGGATAATCTCTGTAGTCGGTCTCACATCATGTGCGGTAATGTAGAGCATGAAAGTATAATTAAGGGGTAGGATAGGACAAGGAATGGGAAGAAAATATCGTGCCCGTTTTGTGGCCCGTTTCTTAGGGCACTGCTGCAGATTCGCGTGGTATTGATATGCGAAACCACGGAAAACTACCTATCAAAGTAGCCGGCCGCTATAATTCTCATCCAGAGTACCTGCAGCTCAGAGGCATTGCAGTAGCATCAGTTGATGCCCTGAGCCACCTCTACCTGTCTGTTTCGTTCTGGGACACGCTGACAGATTAAAAGGACTTGTACTTGTGCGAATATTTCGCAAGTTGACAATCGATTTTAAAGTGAAAATAGCTTCATACTGGAACACAACGTCGAACGGTCAGCCTGTGAACTATGCGTTAGGTACCAGAAGTTGGTTCAGAATAAGTTACACCAAGGGCATATTGCTGACAATTTACGGACCTGCAGGGGGACAATAATGATGTGTGGTGGGAAATCCCTCATGAAGACCAGGCTTTCCGTACACTTTCCCTGATCCTTTGAGCGAATGCTGAGATGATGACTTATTTCTCGGCATAATTGTAACTTCACCAAACTGTGAACCACTATCTGTCCACGTCTTCTTGAGTTCAGAGGGAAATTATGGTTCTCCATGTGTCGCATCAGGAAGAATATTTCTTCACGACGGTCACGATGATTGATAAGAGTCCAAATCTATTCTTGATTTCACTTGAAAATAGATTTTATTACATCGGAGCGAATTTTTTTATCAATTATTGGCCAAAACAGTCATTTTTTTCAGTTTTCAGAATTCAATCTAAGGGTAGGAGTCCATATTGAAATATTTTGTCTTTATTGTTCAATATGAAGGAAAAAAATTACGCAAATTGCTGGTCATAAAGTTCGATGCATGCGTGATAACAAAGGTACAAGTTCTGGTACATGATTTTCAGTAAGCTAAGGGTAGGAATCTCCGAATTAAGAAATTGTGCACAGAAAACACTTCTGTCGCAGCATATCACACACAGGTTTGAACATAAATAAAACTTAAAAAATAAAATAAATCTCATTTAACTAAGTTGCATGGAAGTTTCGTGACGTTATTGACATCATGCTCCTGATTGGTAGGTGTGTCATCCTTCTTTGGTGTTTGTCTCGTGGAACTCTCATGGGACGACTTGCTACTGGCAATGACCATATTGAAATATTTTGTCTTTATTGTTCAATATGGAGAAAAAAATTACGCAAATTGCTGGTCATAAAGTTCGATACATGCGTGGTAACAAAGGTACAAGTTCTGGTACATCATTTTCGGAGACCCTGATCAAGCCAATAGAGTTACGGTTGGCAAAAGGCTAGCACAGTTCACAGTCAGACCATCAGATCATTATCCGCCGTCACTGAAATTTTCATGATAATCAAGAGACTTGATATAACTTCTAGAAAAATTTAAGAGAGCCAGATCTGGCCGTTGGAGATCAAACGACGGGATCTTCCACGACAATTCAAATACCACCGGGTATCACACGTATTCTCGAAAGGAGGAGAAGTGTGCCGTTTTTCGCTTGTTTTCACAGGAAGTGACACATCCTCTGGAGGGTAGTCAGCGTTTTATTCAATAGATTTCTGGTCACGAAACACTGAAATTCATCTGTTTTTACTGTTAAAATTTCTTAAGTATTTTCGAAGAAAAAACCCCGCCAGAAACCGATATTTATGAGCCTCAAACGCACCCTTTTCAAGTTAGAATCGATGGTAACTTTCTGCGTATTCCACCAGCGTCTGATTTCTTGATAGGATATAAACTACAAATTCCTATACTTTTGGTCTTAAATTGTTTGATTCACAAAATTCCTTATCCAGCAGTTGCCCATTTTTAAAGGTTTTCGGTGGAGTGTAGTAAATCATATAAAATTATCTTTCGTTGGTAATTTTTATGCATGCAGGGTTCATATCTTGGAGCAATAGTTTATTATTAATACTAGTAAACTTGAGCCCATGATGACGGGATGTAGTAGAGTTGCAAAGTCACGCAAGGGGAATGTGAATTTCACGTTTTCTGCATTTTGTGTTAACAATAAAATGCCGGCAACCAAAATCATAAATTTTTAAAGCATATTAAAATATTGAAACTTACTGTAATTAATATTATAGAAAGTTTTCTCTTTGTATTTACACAAAAATTAGTTAGTTGATGTTCAATTTGTTTACTATTTATTCATTGATATTCTTTGCTTTAACTGTGGGTGAAATTTTATTACTACTGAGGAGAAATGTCAAAGTATTTTCATATTATTGTATTCTTGGATGTCAGTTTCAAAACATGAGAAACACATTTTTTAGGTATAAATACAAGTAGCGAAAACGCACCATTTGCTTTGATATTTACATTTTTCGTTTTCACGAAATAGTGCATTGGCCATGTTTACAGAGTAATCTTATCTGACTACTGAAAGAAAAAAAATTCACATAATAACGTAAATTACACCGATGGAAAAATTAAATAATTTTACAGATAGACTGTTGGGATTGGTTGAAGTCTGAATAATTTCCATCATGCATTGGTCAATTGGCAAAAAAGCAAAATAGTCATTTTTTAGAAAACGAAGAACACTTCCTAATGAAAGAGAAGACTGTAATTTAGTTCTAATGTAAAAAGGAAAACGACAACAGTAAACTACTAGCCCAAAGAGAAATGACAGTTTTCCAAATTTCAATGTAGTAGCTGTATGTAAACCGCAAATCACTTCCTTTCTCATGTAGTGTATACCATCTCCGATCAACGACCCCAGGTTAACATTAGATTGCAACATTGCTGGAAAAGTAGTACCATTTTTACGAACCTTTGGACTTGCAATAACCATTGCATCGCAACTGGAGCGGCACCACAAAACCTGTACTTTCTGCGTAAAAGTGATTAAATCCGCGCGTAAAGGATCAGTGCAAATATTGACAGACCGCGCGCACGAGTGTTTTATGGCATACGTGCTAAAACAACCCTCACGAACTTCCGCACAGAGCTCCTACAACACACGCACTGCTCGTATTTTACAATCTGTCTTCGAACTGCGCGACGCAGGTTCAACTCACCCGTCGATCGGACCCAAATTTCCCTACACCAGCTGCCTCTGGACACCACTTCCACATAAACAATTTTCAAACAATGTGAACTTATACGGCGCACGATACTTATTCCGATATTATTGGTCGTTTGGATTATAGCAGTCTTAATTTTTTCTAGCTAAAGCTACTGGAACAGAAACTCTGAATTTTTAAGAATAAAAAATGTTCTGTCTTTAGAATTTTCACTCGTTTTTAGGGACATTTTTATGATTTTTACTGCATTCCAGAATATTTTTCTACTTTTCTCTGAACATGTGTGGTTTTAAGGTAATTGTCAGAAAATATAAAATAAAGTAAGTATTGACACAATATGAAGGTATCTGAGCACGTTTCCCCGTGGTATTTCATACACTATTGCACTAACGCTTTGACTGAGAAAAACCGAGACATTATGACTCAAAACAATACCTTTTTTTGTGAGCAATTTTGTAACAATACCTATTATTAGAAGCAAAATATTGGCATTGATTTTGGTGGTTTCTAAAAATTCCCTGATGTTTTCCATGCCTTTAAAGATCAAAGAAATTCCCCGATTTTTTCCGGTATTTCAAAACGCGACAACCCTCGAGGTGAACGTAAATGGCAAACGGCATAGCACGCAACCGAATCAACATTTCAGAAAGCAATCAGAGTGAATTAAAACAGTGTGGATCAACTGATTTCTAATCGAAATGTATACGAGCCAATGATGTATTATCTAAACATCAATATATAACTAACATCATCATGTGAATTAAAATAAAATTTTTATTCAAAAGGCAAAGAGCGATATGAAAAAGAAATATTGTACAAGAAGTAGCGTCTAAGGGAAACATATTTTAAAAGATCTTGTAAATGGAAGTTTCGTGTCAGAAGGGAAAGGTACAAAGTGATCTGTGCAGACAAAGAAGAACCTATGTAATGACGAAGGAATATTGGAATGAGAAAATACATTAAATAACAAATAGCTGAAATAGGACCTAAGGAAGACGAATTTGAAAGAAAGATAAGAATAAAAAAAGTTCAATTAAATAACAATAGAAAAACTTCTCTTTCGCATAAACGTCGTGAAAATACAATGCGCTCGTACTTTAAACTGTCTTTCAACGGCGCCTACCCATTTCGCCAGGCTCGGTTGGCAGGTTTCCACAACCTCACCGTCCCTTCACATCCGTTTCGGAATAACTGATGCTCTCAACTCAAGGCGCACTTGCGCGGCACACGGTACTAATTCCATCATTCTCGGTCGTTTGATCAATAGTGAATTTAATTTCGAGTCCGACACACACACGCGATTCCCAGATACCGATTCGATTACAATTTAAACAACCCCCAGCACTCAATCGTAGTTATCTCTTTCCCCAACGGCAGCAACGCAACGTCCCCCACCCCACCCCAACCCCCGCCGCCGCCGCCGCCGCCTCCGCCGCCACCGCCGCCGCCGCCTCCGCCGCCACCGCCGCTGCCGCCGCCGCCGCCGCCGCCACTACTGCCTCCGTCGCCACCGCTGCTGTGGCGCGCCACGGCTCCTCCCCAAGGCTGAATTTACGCCTGCGTCGGCGCGGCGGGAGACGCGGTGTGTGGCACGGGACGGGGTGGGCGGTGGGGCGAGAGAGCGGTTGGAAGCGTACAGAGCACAGCCCCAGACGTTCGGCGCTAGAAGCACAGCGGGTTCGAAACATAAGTTATGATTAGAGGGGGGATTTTGATGATCTAAAACATCGCCAAAAATGATCAATAAAATGCTCGTAAAATGTTTTAATAATGCCATAAAAAGAAAGGAAAATGACGTAAAACATTTTGGTCGAAAACACTTCAGATGAACAACTCAAGCTTTTGAATATGTTAGTCGGGTATGTTATCGAGGCTTCTCCTTTTTGTTCACGTGAACTTAGCTTGCAAACTTTTTGTTTGGGCTGTTCTTTAAAAGAAAATCTTTTTTTTATCGCGAATTAGGTCTGTCAATGGAGCCGATGAGCGTCACAGGAACCTTCCATTACATAGTGCTCACAATGGCTGACATTACAATATACTATGAGTGAAGAAATCGAATAGCCTAATCAGGGATTCTGTTGTGAACATTTGTTGCATCTCGTATATTTTGTTTGAAGCAAACACAATTAAAATGATATTAAAATAGATTAAATCAGGGAGAATTGTATTAAAAATGACGTAAAAGGTTACTTGGTCGAAATAGGCGAAAAATACAAAAAAATGACCTATAAGAATGGGTCATTTCATTTTGTCATAATATCAAATTAATTTCTATACTAAATGGCATTGCTCTAAAGTGAAAAGAAAAAATGACCGATTTCATTCAAATCCGACTCCTAGTTATGATTTTGTCACGGTATTGATTGATGTTTCCATGCACGTCAACTTCTGTGGTCATTAGTAGGGCCCGGATTTTAATGACCTAAAAATAAGCGAAATATGCAAGGCACCTAAAACCCATATAAATATGACCTGAAAAAATTAAAATATGTCTTTATATAAGCTTTCTTTAAATTCCCGTTGATTTTTTTGGTACAAAATAAATACAAAATTTACTCAAGAACAGATTAGGGGTCATCCATAAATTACGTAACGCTAAAGGGAGAGGGAGAGGGGGTCTGAGGCAGCGTTACGCTGCTTTACATAGGGATACGAAGGTGCGTTACAAGGGGGAGAGGGGGTATTGAAAATACTCGAAATTTGCGTTACGAAATTAACGGATGGCCCCTGATCAGCGTAGTACTTACGTTTTGCAGTTTTTGAATCTAACTAGCATTTAAAAAATTGCTTGTGTCAGTAAAAAAAATAAGTACAGTATAATAAAACCCATCAAATATGCGAGACACATTTTCAATCGTTGTATTCTTCTGTCCTAAAAATATGACAAATATAGGCATTTGGAGCAAAATTTGGCCAAAAAATTATCTTTTATTAAATCGACATAAATATGACTTTATATGCACAATCAAAATACGTTCTTCTATTCGATACCTGGATTCGTACATAAATTGGTTTAAAATTCACCCGAAATTTCAGAAAAAGGATGAAATGTCATTAAAATCCGGGCCGTAGTCATTAGTGCCGTTAGTATAATGAATATTTTATCCTGGGAAATGGCGGTGACTCCTTCCTTGCAGGATGGTGAGATTCGGCGCCGACAAACACGTCGGTTTGCGTGGGGATTTCTCCATCGAGGTATCTCACCTTAGCGGGGCACCGCTCCAGTCGAGACAAGCTTTACGCTCCAGACCGGTCTCTGGGCATAAATGATAGGGAAATGCATGTAAAGCAGATGTGTGTAAGGGGAGAGAATAAGACAAGGAACGGGAAGGCAAGATCGGGTGAGGTCCATAGCCCATTTGTTAGGGTTCTACTTCGGTATTCGCCTGGTATTGATCGGAGAAACCACGGTAAAGTCTCCATCAGAGCAGCCGGGCGCCAGAATTCTCATCCAGACAGCGTCTGAATTTGAGCTATCTAGCGAGGGCGCGAACCTCAGGTCTTCCCAATCGGAGTCGCTACAGAGATTGTGACAATGGCTCTGAGCTAAGTGGATAGAAATGGTGTTAAAAGGTTAACAAATGTTGGACCAATAAGTAAATTGGAATGCGAGTATAGTGTGGAAGAAGGCGAACACTAACAATAAGAAACTGGCGAATATGCAGTAGATTTATATCACTTGTACTCGTTGAACCAAGACAGAGCTTTTCCCTTGCGCCTGACCTCTGATGGGGAACACAAATAAATCTGACAGAATAAAGACGTCTAAGAAGACCTAAACGAAAGACGGAAGATGAAAACCTCTGCAATAATGAAAGTGATGGGACATTCCCTTGTAGTAGTCACAAGAACGATCAGGCTTTTAGAGAAATTTGAAGAATTGATACGAGTGAAATGATTAGCGGCGATGCCAATTCTGGATTGAAGGGAGTTAGGCATGCCTCAGATGACGAGCTTCCTTTCCTGAAAATCATGATCACAGCAGTAGTTAAGCAATCCCTATCACACGACGACAACGACGTCGAGGATGATTATGGTAATGATGATAATGACAATAGAAGTGAGGTTAGGGTATTATCACGATAGGATAATAAAGTGAATATTTGGAAGTATTTGGAAGATAAGACGTTAGACGATAATACACGGAACGGATGATTGTATAAAATGAACTCACAGCCTACCCTTCCTCGCACTTGGACCCAAAGCCACTGCACCTCCCTGGTGAGAGATACCCATTGCACATGCTAGCAAACGGCATAGGAAAGAGGAGCAAAAGATTTGAGCAAATGGGGATTCAGTGGTTAAGAGGGAGAAATGGCTGCATGAGCATCGTCCTGAGCAGCTGCGCGTCCAGAGGCGCGTTGGAGGGTTGTACCGAGCGCCGGGGGCGTGGGGCGCGGCCGGGGGCGGGGGCGGGGGACGGGGCGACGCACCGTGGGCGACGAGGGGGCGTGGGCGGCGGGTGGCCGCACTATCAGGCCTTCCGTCGTGATTTACAGCCCCGCGGCCGGAGGTGAGGCATCCGCTTCATGTGAAGAGCCCGATAAACACGCGTTTCCAGGGGGACGCGGGAAGTCGTCGCCGCGCCGCGACTCTATATTGTCATCCGCCGCCGCGCCGGGGAGACGCAACGGCCGATCCGATGGGGCGCGATGGCCGGACGCGATGGACGGGACGGGGCCAGGCCGGCAACGGGAGGCAATGGACGAGGGAGGAAGAACGGTGAGGGCCGGGGGCGGGGAAGAGAGAAGCGGCGGAAACGGCTGATGGGTGACATGTGATGGCGCGAGGGTGAAGGGAGCGGGATGTGGGGGCGTGGGCGAATGAGGGGCGCGGTTGGGAGCGGGAGTCTGGACGGGATGGGTGGGCTTAACGGCGGCGTAAGTGGGAAAGGGGTATTGGAGGGGGACGGAGGTAGGGTGGGAACGGGGACGATGGTGATGGGGGGGAAGCTAAGGGATAGGGTGGAGGTGAAGTCGGGGGAAGGGATGGAGGTGGAGGAAAGGACAGGGTAGGATGTGTAGGTGGAGGAGAGAACATTGTAGGAGGTGGAGGTGGAGGAGAGAACAGGATAGGAGCTGGAGGAGAGGACAGGGTAGGAGGTGGAGGAAAGGACAGAGTAGGAGGTGGAGGAGAGGACACGGTAGGAGGTGGAGGAGAGGACAGAGTAGGAGGTGGAGGTGGAGGAGAGAACAGGGTAGGAGGTGGAGGTGGAGGAGAGAACAGGGTAGGAGGTGGAGATGGAGGAGAGAACATTGTAGGAGATGGAGGATGGAAGAGAGGATAGGGTAGGAGGTGGAGAGGACAGGGTTGGAGGTGAAGGAAAGGACATGGTAGCAGGTGGAGAAGAGGAAAGGGTAGCAGGTGGGGGTGGAGGAGAGGACGGGTGCGGGCGGGTTGGCGGGGACTGAATCGGAAGCGTGGCTTGACTGAAGGCGGAGGGCGGCGGAGCCGGAGGCAGAGTGGGGTGTAGTTGCAGGCGGATAGCCGCCGATGAACGCGACCGCCTGTACCCGATCTGCGGCAATATTTCACAGCCATTGTCCTCGACGCCGTCCATCAAGACAGCAACTGGCTCGTTTATGTTAAAACTTCGGTAAACAATTGAGACCTACATGAATTTTCATGATTGAATCGACGCCCCGCGATAAATCATTCGCGATCTCACGGTTGCAACATGTTTCCTGCCGCGCGATTCGGGAGGGGTTGGGGACGAAGGGGGGAAAAGCCGCCCCACACCCGCTTGGCGCAAAAGTGGCATATGTAAAGTTCAAAGTTGAAATTAATTAAACTTCCAAACTCTGGCGGAGGCGCGTGTGTGCAATTTCCAAAGGCCAGCAGGTGAGAGGGAGCTCGACTATTTCCTGAGTTGAGCAGGACCCGGGAAAAGTTCGCGCCCGTCCCACGCTTTTGCATTGCGTTTAGAAGGATTTTCCATCCTTTCAGTCCGGCTCATTGGCCTCACAGCCGCGTATTCGCCAAATTATCCCAGTCTTTACTAGTCATAGACAATGAAACACATTGTAGTGGGGGGTGGCTATGAGGACAGACAAGGAAGAATCTCTCGCAGTCATCAGCCATTTTGCGAGTGATCTTACCTGTCTGAGTGACGCCGCGTCGAAGGCTGGGGTGCTGATGTTTCGACTATCTTGTCGTGGTATTCGACAAGAGCAGCATCTTGTGAGGCAAGAGCGCTCACAAGATTCGGAAGTCACGGATGCCTCAGACTTAACCTGCCATTTTGTTTGGTTTTGAAATAAAAACGAAGCAAAGAATGGACTGTTGGATTGGGCGTCTTGCTGCATCAGGATACGAAATGCGCTTCAGTTATACATGACAATTACATTTGATTACTGAGTTTAAAATTCAACATTCCTATATTGTGTTTTACAGAGATTGTACTGATGGTATTAGATTAGGGTAAGTTTCTTTTGGTATTTTAGATCGCATCAACATGAAGGTCATTAGCGATCACTATTGGGTTTAACGTTATGGTGACTGCGAAGATGACATGATAGGGTGTGTAATATTTCTAATATTATGAGGCATCTCTGAGAACTATTAGTGGCCACAGAGTAAACAATGCACCCGCTATAGTCTGTGTGGACACATAATGTATGCATTAGAGGTACATAGATATAGTCTATGGTGGACACAAAGTGTGCCGATAATCGATACCAGCGCAACAAAAGAGCATCGCGTGTTAAAAATGAAGTGGACGATTTTGGACTTTTAGGGTTTGTGAGAAATTGTACAGAAACTGTGACTATTCAAGTAAATAGAGGCAATGTCGTGGAATATTATACATGTTGTTTGAACACGATCGGTTAGCGGGTTCGCTTAAAATCACAGAAAAACGAGTTCGGAAAGAGAACCATTCGTACGTTCCAAGAAGCATCAAACCGGAATTTATTAAAATTAAGAAGAAACACTGAATTAAATAATGAGAGATAATGGGATTCATTGGAAGATAATTTCGGCCGAATTTAGAACTGGGTTTCTGAATTTTTAGAACACTGGGGAATGTATTATTAAATAAATATTAAACGTAAGAAGATGATGAAACAAACGAAGACATGTTGCATAACGTCAACATAGAAATCCACGATTTTCGGCTATAAATATTAGAAAACGGCACTTTTAACAAGATAATCATGACATTGGATGCATGACGAAGCGAATGAACCCGAAACCCGTTCGAAACTCTTAAAATTGAATATTTTGAGAAAATTTTCTAGGACGACAATGAGAATAAGCGAAAGAAGGTGGTCGGCATTTTTTGAAAAACAAAGGTGTTGTGTTAAATCGACGCAAGTTTTTGAGACAGTTGGGTTCTGAAAGCCGTGGAAAGCACATCGAATTCACGTCGGTCCGATTCAAAATTCATAATTATTTTTGGGACTTGTAATTTTGTTGTGGTGATCGAGCATTCAGTTAAGAACTGTGAACGTTTAGTAAAACGGGACGTATTCGTATTGAAGACAGAAGAAGTTTATGTTATTTTGTTAGTGATTTTTCAATGGAACATTCTGGAAATTTATGGGGATTTTCCAGGGAAGGAGAGTTAATTGAAGAAGACGAGCCGCACGAGATTCAACAGACCCGACGGCAACGCACGCGAGGAGGCGCGTGTACATCGAGGGAAGTGGCAACGGCGCGGTTCTTCAACAACAAACGCAGGAAAGTGGCGCATCAGCAAACGTTCGCGACGTAATTCATGAATCTAGCTGGTTTCGCGATTTTAACAATAATGTGAACAGTAATGGAGATTACGGAACTGAATAGTCAAAAGTAACATTAATCCAGATAAGAACGATTTAACAATACTAAGCAAGGATAATTAATTTCATTTTTTTTTTGTATTAGTATAGAATAAGTACGTACGTACGAGATTTGCACAATATTAATAAAATTCAATTGCTACAAGGAATTCCTTTAATTAATTATCATTCATGATCAGCTGGTCAATGATAAATAAAGATTAGCATAAGAATTAATTGTGATTTATAAAACAGAGCGAACCGTAACAATCACGCCAAGAGCACCTATATTAAATTTACATTGTTGCCGCAGTTAAAAGAAACGCTGATTAAAGTTTTGTTTTCATGTTTAAAAGGAAACACCGTGTTTGATTTCAGTAGCATATTTCCTGGAAACTGTTGTTGTTTTGAATGTTGTTTTCAGCCTGGTCCGTACGGAGGCACCCACCGCCCACGACCCATAAATTTTTGCAATCACGGGATTTAGCAGAGTAATATTCGGTAGTACGTCAGATAGATAGAGAATCCAGAGGAAAGTCCCGTGGGTACTTTTGCATTGGCAGCCCCGTGTGGGGCACAAAAGGGGGAGTACGTTTTGCAGGTGATGACAGGGAGGGTGAAAGAACGAACACAAATACAACCATGCCCGAGGCCGGACTCCAATCCGCGATCCTTGAGCACAAGATCGCTACGACACTACTGCTTTAGCGATCTCGGTCATCGGAGATCGGTGATAAGGGGAATTGATTGATTTAGATAATTTGATATGGTATTTGATATGGTAGATTAAAATGCACATCTGCGATTTAAACTGCTGCTGGATGAATATGGATGTAAAGATATCATTTTGAAACTGAAAATTCATTATTTCCACTATTGTGATCAATTCCCTGTTCTAAAATATTTATTCACAATGAAGATGTTTGACGAAAACACAATGTTGTGGGCAGAAAGAGAGTTGGCAAATCTTCTAAGCTGTAACAACGACCGCTGAGTCAGCAGAACTGCGGAGCCAGCGCATTCTAGCTTTTTGAAAAAACTACTAAATTACTATTCCTTTTTTCATTCCGAAGGATTGAACAATTCAGGAAAAACGATTGAAATTCGTGATTCGTGCCCTATGTGACTAGTGCTCTAAAATTAGAAATACATTGAACTCTTAGCGAACAGCTAATACGGGAAGGACTAGTTATTTGATTTATTCTTCACATTAAATTACGTTTGCTATAAATCTTTTGAGGATATTTATTTATTTGTGTCAGAGCCCAATTCTAGATTACACATCGCCGACATCGGTCCTCTACGCAATGTCACAGGAAAAAAGTTAGAAGAGGGATATGCCAAATGGGGTTGGGCAAGAGCTCCTCTTCCAGCTTCTTAAGGAGAAAATAGGAGAGAGAATGGGGGAGAGACAGAGAGAGTAGGAGAGATAGAGAGAGAGTAGGAGAGACAGAGAGAGTAGGAGAGACAGAGAGAGTGGGAGAGACAGAGAGAGTGGGAGAGACAGAGAGAGTGGGAGAGACAGAGAGAGTGGGAGAGACAGAGAGAGTGGGAGAGACAGAGAGAGTGGGAGAGACAGAGAGAGTGGGAGAGACAGAGAGAGTGGGAGAGACAGAGAGAGTGGGAGAGTCAGAGAGTGGGAGAGACAGAGAGAGTGGGAGAGACAGAGAGAGTGGGAGAGATAGAGAGAGTGGGAGAGACAGGAGAGTGGGAGAGACAGAGAGAGTGGGAGAGACAGAGCGAGTGGGAGAGACAGAGAGAGAAAGAACCACATACATTGCCTGGTCCATTGTTTCAGATACTGCTCCAGCAACCACATGGGTTGATGAGAGGAAATCATGTAAACCATTGATCACATCAGCCGGTCACGAGGATTCTGATCCGGGTAGCGACGTTGTTGGACACGGGTACTTAGCGGCTGTGGATTATCCGCTTCGGTTAGGACTCGAACCTGGAAACTTCAGATTTACGCAACTTCACTTTTGGAGTCGAAAAACGCACGCTAAATCTCCCGGCATGTTTAGAAGGCTGACCGCATAAACGCCGCAATCAATTATTGATTTCGGATTGGAGGAACTTCTTTGTTTGCTTCTGAAAGGATTTATTTCATTATTTTCTTTTGTGAGTAAATAGGCGAACACCAGGTAAAACGTAATCCGTTAAACCGCAATGATTTATTCAAACAATACGGCTGCCAATAGGCTTGCACGAGCCAGCGATTTCCTCGTTCAGGCATTTGATCCGAACCAACATGAAAACACGAATCAACGAAATGTGTTGGCAGCGAGGTTTCCTGTAGTTCTTTAAAGAGATTGTTAGCTTCTGAAACACAAGATTTCTTCACTTATCGTTTAAAGTGTTTTTATTAAAGCATATATCTTTCTTGATCACGTACAGTTGTCCTTTCAGTATTGGTGAAGCTATTGCGGCACAAAAAGATGAAGATCCTATACTAATTATTTTCTAATTGATCTATTCACCGTCAAGATCGCAATTTTTCCTTTTATTCTTGCTGTTTTTGACACGTGTAAAATTCACTGAAGTTTCGAGTGGTATTTTTGTCTTTTTGATTACTTTTACTTTCGTTCAAAGCTTATTATGATTTTGCTACGATGAAATTTTAAAGTAAACACGAGTTTTGAGGAAGTTTACGAATGTAATTTAACAAAAAACTCTAAAACGTTGTCAAAAACATTTTTAATAAAAAAAACGGACTGCCGAAGAAAATGTTCTTATGGAAAATAGGAGAAAGAAAAAGTATGTAAGCTCATGCAATAGATACATAGGTCAAGTATTAATTTAGCCAGAAGTAGACGATAAAGAACATTTTTGAATATTACGTGCCGTTGTGCTGATCTTAACACGTTAAAACACGAACGAGAAGTAGAATCTTCTAGAAAACCACAGCACCCAGCTGGTTGGAAAAGTGGCAAGAAGGGTCGGGAAGAACTAAAAGGTCCTGAGTGCAAGATCGCGTCTTCACCTGAATAAAATGTTCAGGTTTTGGCGAAGGAAAAATAAAGAAATGCAAAGGAAGAAAATAGTTTTAGAGGTTACAAAGGAAAGGAGGGAGTGCCTGAAGATAAGTAAAAAGAGAAATTCGAGAATGATGTGTGGAGGAAAAGGATAGAGATAAGTCGGGGAAAAGGATCAAGAGCGAAAAACAGGTGGCAACATCAAAAAGAGTTTTCAAACCATAAATCCCGAAATGTTTCCTCCTTCGTCTAGTGTGTTTAGAGAGAAAATATCATCGTTGGATTCTGCGATTAATGAAATATTCTTGTCTTACAAACAGGAAGTCAATGAAATACTGATAGGAATGAAAACAAAGAATTCCATGACCCATGTTATTAAATAAAAATCGTCTTTCACCATTAAACATTTGCTATCAGTCAACTAAGAGTGTTCAAAATACACATACATTTGAATTTTGAACATGCAAAATATTGTCAATAGCAGTTCACATACGTCCTTTATAAGGAAGTCGATTATCACAAAATAATTCCGAGTTCATTTGGCATTTCACAACGCGTTCTAAGCTTTTGAATTGCTGGTGCAGAAACCCCTCCTGTCCGCTCTCGAAGATTTTTCAGCACAAGAAAAAAAAGTTACTTCACACCCGATTCTGTACCAAACGCAAACTTCAGCCAGAAGTTACACCCTCAGTTCGTGGTGCACATAAGGGATTTTATGCCACTTGGTGTGTCTGTATACATTATACTGTGTGAGCAGCACATATCCGAATCAGTAAAAACTGGACGTGAGGGGTTTCGCACAATGACATTTATTTTCGGTCGTGTGACGTATAATGTTTCATTTCATACTCGCTAGTTTTTCACCTCAAGCTTCAGAGAAAAGAATATTGATAACCAATAGGAAGGAAGAAATTACAAACTAAATACAACTGGACTTGAAATAATCATGAAATGCGTTTTGAATACTGTTGACTTTATTAACCCCGCTGCTTGAAATACTATTAGAATCACTTTGATAACATGATACACTAAGAATCAAAATAATAGGTAAGAAACATTACACTTTAAAAATACAACACTGGTAAAAAATGCAGTTTTGTTTCGAATAATAAATATAAATAGGCATTTTTCATTAAAATAGGCATAGATGACAGTCTGCATCATCTTCACTGTCCTTAAAGGGTTGGACTAGTAAAGTATACGAGAACAGGAAAGTTAACTCTGGACAATGTGCGGCCCTGCGACAGAAAAGAAAATGGCACCACGAACAAAGACTATTCTAAGAATGAAAGAGCAAAGTGTTTTGTTTCTGCTGGAGCAAACTGAAGGAGATATCAAAAAGTAAGACACTATTATGAGACAAGTTCTCTCTGCACGGCTGAAAACTGTAAGAACTTTGCAGTAAGTAATGTTATGTAATACGACAGTAGACTGTGCTCTACAGTTTCTGCCTCCTGTCCTGTCTCTAAACTTGAAGCGTGCCCGGAAAGTAACAGAACAGGACATCTGTACCCTAAAGTAGTTTATATATGAAGTCCGAAGTGTGAAGTTTTTTCGACAAGCTCTTTACAACTGAGGCGAGAGTAGTGAGGTGGTAAATGACCAAGTCCACAAATATTCACATTTCGGTCACGATTTAACGTTTGTTGTTCATTGTTTTTTGTTTTTGTTTCTTGTACACTTACCTCTTAAAGTAACCAGGGCCCGTTCTTGTACAGTTTTTAAAGCTATTTCACGCGCTTACTACAACTTAAAATTTTATATATGAAATGTAAATATTAGTAATCCGATAACTTTTGCCACGTTAATTGGTCACCAGAGGTTCGTTAATAAATTAAGTAAAGAACTGCACGTGTTTAGCCGAACGAGACATAGAAACCTCGATTTAATGGACGATTAGTAGTGTCGACGTTCGTGCTGTTAAAGTAAGCATAGAGAAAAGTAGGTTTTGCGCTTCAGGGGATTTTGTGACGACGGTCGGTCAGCCAGCGTACACGATAT
>JAHLJT010009436.1:33017483-33032829 GCA_031308135.1 Acheta domesticus
AAAAAACTTTGGAACATGTAATTTTCAAATCATCAAGGGTTTTCAACGAACATGAGAGCAGTGCCAGTCTTTTATCGTCTTTTAAAACATCAGAGGAAAAAATGTAATAAAAAAATTAGTCAGTTTTGAGAAACTCTTGAAAATGTAAATAAGGCTTTATATAAGATACCACCAAAAATGAAAACATTCGTTTTAAACTCAGAGGACCTCGACTTAGAGGAATATCACTTTTGGGAAATCGTCTAAACTGTTTAGGGCTAGAAAGATGGGCAAACAGAGAGATAGACATTTTGCTGACAATGAATTTTTTGTTATCAAGGATCCACAATACGTGGATTCTAGCTACACAACGTGTACACCTGGCAACAAGAGTTTTTCTATAGGAAATGTGTTTGCCGTTTTCAGGCGCACGATTCCATTCTCTTTTTACGAAGTAAGGACGATGTTTATCTTTTCTTACGAACTATGGATTACAAAATGAAAAAAAGAGAAAATTGTCTTGGCCTCTTCTTCTCTATACTTCTGAAATGTTTGCCTCCAAGAGCTTTGAAAGAAAGTTTAAAGGTTCTCGTTCCTGTGTTCATCACTGTTGGTGATTTAAGCACAGTACCTGAAATAGTTGTTAGAGAGACCTACAGATTGTGGTATTTGTTTTTCTGAATTCACGTGTCTATTTTTTCTCAAATATTGGGTCTCGAAGTGTCATAATATTCAATGTCTAGAATTTCCTTTTCAGCTTCAAGATATCGAAACATCAAAGTACTCTATTTTTTTTAAAATTTTGACAGTTTGTTTAGTTACTTAGGAGATTTTTAATGCCTACTGGTTCCGATATCACAGTACAGAAGAACTCTTGACGTCACCGTATGTTTTTCGTCACCACACTTACTGTCACGGAGGTCCAATCATGAATATTATCATGCACACAGCACTATAGAGAGACAACAGGGCAACTACCCTTCTATGTAATATTAATATGTTTGGCTGCTGTGAGAAGCATAGCGTGATGATATTGAACTGATCAGATTCGCAGTGAGCATTAACTGTAGAAAATCATGACGAGCTTCAATAGCGTGAAGAGCAGCATTCTCTTCTCAAATCAGCGGTACGACAGGAGATTAAAACATACGGCTATAACAATAGAACATTGTTTTGGGCGTGCACCTGGATGAGATGAGTGTCGGTTCTCGCGGTCTGAAACTGGTAAAGATTTTTCAATTGAAAAATTCGAATACAATATATGAGATGAATCTTATTGAAACATGAAAACTTTATTTACATATTTGAACTATTATTTTACACATGTGAAATAAAAAAACAGCATAAACAATCATTCTTATCCCATTTGGAACAACGGTACGACATCTGGATAGGCGAGTATTGGCCCCAGCAAGTTTCGGTGAACTTATCCAGGGCTCTGCCAGAAGGACGGTGTGCTAAATTTAATTGCACAGAAGCTCATGGGTACCTTAGAATTTTTTTATTTTTAAAATTTATTTTATTTATTTATTTTCATGTATTTATTATTTTTATATTTTATTTTTTATTTATTTTTTATTTATGTATTATTTTATTTATTTTTATTTATTTATTATTTTTATTTATTTTTTATTTATATTTTTATTTATTTGTTATTTTTTATTATTTTTTATTTATTGAGAAAATATTTTAATTTTCTTTACAGACGCGATAATGCTCGTCTTTTGATACAGCTCTTAAGAGAAAACATGCACCATTGTTTTCCCGGCCGCGCCGTCGCCGCCGCCTTCCCGCAACCGCTGCCATTGGCGCCTCCCGCGCGCGGCCATCTCCGCCCCCACTCCCCACCCCGCCGCCGTCGTCGACGTCTTGCGCGAAAATTTTCATTTCCTGAGTTGGAATGCGCCTCTCTTTCTCTGTCGCCCTTCGCCGCCCGCGCGCCCGCCCGCCCCCCACGCCCCCACCGAACTTTCGCGCGAAATTGCCTTCGAAAGATTTGTCTTTTGCCGTTTCTTCTTTCTAGATTTCGTTGCGTTTTATCAATTCTATCTAAAGGCAAGCAGGAGGACGGGCGGGCGGACGGGCACGTTGGCGGAGGAAACGTTTGCGGAATTTGTCCATACAGCATCGCAGTGTCTCCGAACGAGATCGAGTATCGGTCTGCCGAAGGAAGGAGAAATAAAAAGTCGCGAGAAGTTTTCGCCGCTGTACGGTCGAGCTTTCGAGTCACACTTTATCATTTCTGCCGTTGATTCCGTTGGTGTTTAAACGTATTTTACAAATCATACTGAATATTTAACTCTTATCTTTAGCCGAATCAGAACAATAATTAACTATTTTAAAATTCAGTTTCATGTAAACACTGGCATTTTCCGTAGAGAAGTGATTGTTTCCTTAGGATTATTTTAAAGGTGAGATACTAGGTTTAGGAGAACTTTCGGTGATGTAAGAACGATCGATATTTTATGAATAACATGAATTCGATTATGCTCAGTAAAGTGTGAATGGTTTCTGCATATCTGCTCGCAATTAAAATGCAGCCAGGTTTCAAACAGTATTTTCTGAATACTAAGATAATTATAAAGGGGGTAGTTAAGTTTTATTAAAATATGCACATTTTGCTCACATACGTAATTGGTATTCTGTGATTAATTTTCAAGCGAAATAAATAGAATTAGAAAGTTTGCTGTTCGGTTTTTCATGTCGATAACTCTCAGATATATTTCCGATGCATCACTCTCGCTTAAGGTAGTTGAAACTATTCCTGCAAATGATAATTTTACTGATAAATGTTCCGTTCACTTTAACACGATGACATACAAGGCCAAAATCTTATTTTTCATATTACATCGTTTTTACATTAACGGTCTTTCTCAATGTGCAAAATTCTCTTCGATAATGTTCCAGGGTGTTCTTAGAAAAAGAAATGTATGTTTATGACATGTGAGTATCATTTAATGTTAAGAACCCTAACCTCCGGTATTCGAAAAAGGAACGCGAGGAGTTAAATAAAAGAGCATTAATGCCACTCTTACTAATTCTCCTAAATTCCTTACTTACTCTTCAGAAGATGCACTGGGAGCAATGTTAATGTCAACACCTTAACCTCGTCTTTCATTTAACGAGCGTATCTGTTCCGCTGCTTGTGGTTGACCCTTCACCCGAAGAGAAATTTGAGTGAAATAAATACGACACTTGAAGACCCGCACGCGTCTCGACTCCGAGACTACGCGCGCGCGCAATGCTGTTCTGACGCGTCTGCGCTGACGCGTTCATCAGGCGCCTCTCGGAAGGGGCAATATTCCTTTGTTAAATAGACGCCCCCGTTTTCGGGCGGGCGCCGGCGCGGCGCGGCGCGGCGCGGCATGGAGCGAAGCGGAGCTGAGTGAGTGGGGCGGGGAGGGGCGAGGCGGGGGAGAACGGCGGGCACGGTGGGGCGGGGCGGGGAAGAGCGGGAGGTGCGGAGTGGCGCGACGACATGTGCGCATAGAGCGAAGCGAAGCTGAGCAGAGAGAGGCAGGGCGGGGAAGGGCTGGGCGGGGAGGCGAATGGCGGGAGGGGGAAGGGCGGGGTGGGACGGAGCGGGGCGGCGTGGCGCAGCGTGCGCGGCGTGTCGTGGAGAGGTGTGGCGAGGCGTGATGCGGCATGGAGCGAAGCGGAGCTGAGCGGAGTGAGGGGGCGAGGCAGGCGGGGCGAGGGGCGGGGCGAGGCAGGGCGGGGCGAGGCATGCGGGCGAGGCAGGGCGGGGCAGGCAGGACGGGGCGAGGCAGGGCGGGGCGGGCGGGCGGGGCGAGGCAGGGCGGGGGCGAGGCAGGGCGGGGCGAGGCAGGGCGGGGCAGGGCAAGGCGTGCGGGGGCGGGGCGGGCGGGGCAGGGCGGCGCGGGCGGCGCGGCTCGGAGTAACGCGGAGTGACGCGGCGTGACGCGGCGTGGTGGCGGCGGTGAGTGAAGGCGGAGTCAGGGGCGGTGGGCCGGGGCGGGAGCGGCAGGCCGGGGGAGGGCGGGGGGGCGGGATGGTCGGGGCGGGGCGTGAAGGGAGGGGACGGGATGGGAAGGGACGGGACGGGAGAACGGGACGGGCGGGACGGGGGCGGGGCGGGGCGGGGCGGGGCGGAGCGGAGCGGGGCGGAACACGCAAGGGCGGAACAGGGGAGCCGTGCGGCGCGGAGTGGCGCGGCGTGGAGCGAAGCTGAGTCGAGAGGAGTCTGGCGGGGGAAGGGGCGGGCGGTGGTCGTTCGTTAGGACTGTCAAGCAGTTGTTTACGGAGCGTGGCGGCGCGCCGTGGTCGCCCGGTCGGCCGGGGGCGTGCGCTCCCCCTAGCGCGCGCACGCGTGGGGTGGCCGCGGCGGTAGCAGAGGGGATGCCGCCTTCAGCGCCGGCGATGTTGGAAGTGGCGGCGGCGCTGTCTGCTGGTTGATTTCGGTGATGATGCTTGCGATACGTGTGGTGGCGGTGAGGTTACAGGTAGCTGTGGTAGTGGCTATAGCACCGATGATGATGGCAGTGATGATGCCAATGACTGCTGTAGGCGAGTTTATACGCAAAATATGTCAGTGAGTGGTGGCGTCTGGACGTGTTCTTACGCAGTCAGGTTATCGCTGGGAGTCTCTGGACAAGATCGTAATCGAAACAACGATGTCCCCGGGAGCCTTTGGATGAGTTCGCTCGCGCAGACGCGCTTTCGGCTATGGCTAGGACCAACCGATTTCTGAGATGTCTTACGCGTGGGTAGTTCTGCATACAGCTCACACTGGGGCCTGCAGCCAGAAAAATGACGCAAGACGCGTGTCTCATAGTCAGCCAGCCCATAGCAGTTTAAGGGGCAATGGTGGCTGTGGTGATGGCTTTACATGGTGGTTGTTGGTGATGTAGAGGCATTAGCCGCAGGGTTAGGCGTTAGCGTTAGCGCTGGTGACGGAGGTCATAGCAGAGGATGTGGATGCGGTGGCGACATGTGGAGGCGATGGTGGGTTTGACGCTAATGGTGATGACGTAAGTTGTATATGGAATCGGTGATTGCATTTCTCCTTCATCTTCACCTCTTCATAATTATGGTTGTCGACATACCAGAACTCATTGGTCTCAATGGCTTAAATTTTGAATCGACTCTAAACGCTAATAATAAATAAATACGAGGGTTGAGGCAGAAGTCATGGCAACTATTTTTTTTTAAATTGAAATTGATGTAGATTCTTCCTGTGCAAAGATGCACATTTATATACCTCTTGACAAAACATAGAACAGAACTTAACCACTCCATTGGATTTGATAGAGTCAAAATTTTGCATCATGAGAAACACACATAAAAAGGCTAATTGCCGAAATGTATATATCATATTAAATAATGTGATGAATACAAAAAGTGACGTACAAAAACTTAACCAAATTTATAAGACGTTAATACAGCACCAACTTCCTTAATTGTATATTTTTTTTGCCATTTCCACTGTTCATTCTATTATTTGAAATATTTATAATTTATATAATTCCTTAATCGTATTTAAATGTGCTGCTCTCCTATAATTGCCAAATGTAACTACTTGATTTGACAAGCCTTCAACGTTTTTTGTGATACTGTTATGCTTTGGATGTAAAACCGAATGTAAATATTATCTCAATAATTTTAAATTTCATTGTTTTATGTTAATTTGTATATCATTGTCAACCGTTGCCATTGTATTGCTCTTGACAAGGCACGTACTAAACGTGCGAAAACGTTGAGCCAAAAATAAATGTATTTGAAGTTTTAATTCCTGAAGTCAATATTGACTGATCCTTTATGGTCAAAATATATATTTCTTCGTACCATCTACGCATCTAACTATTTTTTTTGTAGAATAATATGAGTAGGGATGGAAAATTTCAATATGCACATGAAAGGACAAGGTATAAACCAAGTGATTGGACATTTATCAACACACAAAAATTGAATTTATCATACTTATTAAGGTATTTGAAATAACCGTACTCGTTTCATGTTATAAGGCATTTTAAAGAATACGGTTTCACAAATTCAAAAAGCTTACATAACCGTTCTAAATGCCTGATTAGGTAGATGCTCGATTACTTCACATCACATTGATCCGCACACTCGCGGGTCGTCACGTGCATTGCTGATCACTGGTTACTGCGCATCTTTGCAGAAACTGTTCTGCGCATCTCGCGGCCGTCCGGTGTGAAAGGGCATTATTCCATGAGCTTCCACCATTCTCTTTGACATTCTCGGCATTCCTTTCATGTTGAACGGCTCTCTTGGAGTAAGAGCGCTGTTGGAAACACGTTACATTCACCTCGTACGGCGGTAAACGGACAACTGATTTCAAGTCTCTCTCTCTGTGCTAATAGAGACACTTGCAGAGCTCTCTGTTGATGTAAATACACCCTACTGCAGCATTTCTTTCAAGATATTAATTAAATTTTGCAAACCGAAAACATTTATTTTAGAAAAAATAATAGTCAGTTTCCCAGACTTCTGCCCAACCCTTTTTAGATAAAATTAGTTAAATAATTTATGTACTAAATAAAATAAAATCATCCAAGCTCTGACCCAAGTCGATAAAATTACGTTTATATCCGCTTTCGTCGAGTCTCGCATTTCATCTGCCCCATGTACCACTTTAATACTATTATATGACTCTTTAAAACACGAACTTTAGAAAGATGTAGATGAGGACCCTGACACTTATTTTGTAAGACGGCAAGATTTTTTGCGACACTCGTGTTACGTCGCGTTATCAATCACAGAGAAGCTCCAATTTTAAAACGTCCTAGCGTTACCTCGTACGGCACCAATTGACCTAAATATACAATGTAGCTGACTCTTGCTTTATTTTGTTGCATTTTGCTGATAGTTGCATTGGTCAGTTGATTTGAAACCGTTTTTTACTGAGCACATTACTTGCCTTTTGCGTTTTCCTAAATATGATTCCTTGAGATCATTTACACGTTCTGTGTCTGCAGCCATTGCAGCAGCCACGACTGATATTTTAACCTTTCCCGAATACATACGTACACATTCAGTAATATACGTAATATATGGAAAGTTATGTAATGGTGCGGAAAATCGATTTCGAGATTTCAACGGAAATACTCATTTTGGGGTCCTCCGATACCGAAAAAGTGGTTCTTTTCAAAACGTTCGTCTGTTTGTGTACACCACTACGCCTAAACCATGCGTAGGATATTTTCCAAATTGAAGAAACCCCTGTCCATCTGAATCGAGTCGAAGCTTGAAATTTTGAAAAACATTCTTAAAATTTGGGAGTACTTTACATGAAGCTCTCCAGACATTTTCAAAATTTTCTCAAAAAAGCGGCTCCAAATATTTTCTTTACATTTTTTATAAAAGTAGAGTAAAATACACTTATTAAAGTGGCATATGTCCGATTTTCACGGTGAACCTCTGAATTTTCGAAATTGCGAAAGTTTGCATTTTTGTTCAGCGTCTTCCTACAACTACAAAATAAAAGATAGAGATTTTTCTTCAAATGAAATTTATTGTCCATAACTTCTCTATTCATTAAGGTCACGCACATTTTTTTTTATAATTTTAGCAGTTTTCGCGCAATATTGCGTGCAATGTTGCGCGAAAACTACTAAAATTCTAATTTCTAATAATTTTCTCAAAATTGTCTCTAAATTTTTTCTTTAAACTTTTGTTAGGAATAGTTGATCTGCATTTGAAGGAACTTTAATTCGTTTTTTGTGAAATCGCAAAGAAAGCCTGATTGATACTCAGAGGAATTGTTGAATGATGAATCAGAAAGCATGCAGGAAAGAGAGTTTAAAGAGTTTGGTGAGGGAGAAATACATTGAAGATGTTTTCGAGAGGCCTAAGAGGCTGTCATAATATCACAAAAAAACAAAAAGATGGCGATCTGTAGCTTTTTAGTGTTTCAGATCTTTCTTCCAATTTTTACGAAGGTTCGGCAATTTCATGTTTACTTACAGCTATGTCTACTTGTTGGTAATTCTATTTCTTCTCAGTTCATTACAATATTTACTTTTTAGCATGTTTGTAATTCCAGTTTTAGTCATCCGATCCGAAGAAAATGTGCTACAAAATGATTTGGAGGATGAGCTTTTGATTCTTCCTCTTGGTAATTTATCATTCATCCCAAAGAGTATTTTTTTTACACTTTGTCTTGAGAATTATTAATTTACTTTGGAAACTATTTGCGTAACATTTACTGGGGAGAGATATTTTATTAAGGGAATGTCAGCTGTCGTGTGTTTTGTTATGAATCTCCTGTAATCTCCGCAAGGAGCCGAGAGCCTGACAAGCAGAGCTAGCCAAGGGAACATTTCAATACCGCCTAATGTAAGCAGAGAGTGCTTTGAGGTTGAAATGAACTGTTCTAAATGAGGTGTAGTTGCAAAGGCGAAGATCCAAATGACAAATGTGAGCAATATCGTACATTAAACAAGCTTATCGTTCAATTAAGAACCAAAACCCTTATCCTTATGTGCTTTTACGTATTAAATTATACGGGGAATATTTTGCCCCGCTTAAGGTTTATCCATTTTTTCAGGCGCATTGTCTTAAAAAATATTTGTTTTTTCCAGCGTAGTAGCTTAAATCATGATCTATACAAGGGAACAAATCACTTATTACTTTTTTTAAAAAATCTGGTCAGTTATCCATAGTAGCAATATTTGTTCCCTTCAGGGAATCACTGCGGCCAGAATGTTTCCGTTTCTAAGCCGTTTCCGTACATTGCTTTTTTGGTGTCATGAACTTTTTTTTATTTTGGAATACACAAAATCAATCGTTGATATTCTGTAAAATTCACTAGTGCACTTCTCAGAACTCATTGGTCTTAATGACTTGAGCTGTTAAAAGCTTCTAAACACGAATAAATAGATAAATAAAATAATAAATAATTCATTTAATTAAATATGAGTAAATAAAAACTATCCATGCAAGGACATTTCCGCATCGATTTTCCATTACAAACGATCAATTGTAGTCAGTTTTATAAATACTTATCGACTAAGCTTCTGAATTACGGAACGGCATCCCAAACAACTGGAGCACGCACTGTAGCGTGAAATTGTGTGGTTACCATAACGACAGAATGACGTCCTCTGCCTTTAGCAGCCTCCACCCAGAACCGCGCCGTGCCACATCACGCCCACGCCGTCCCCCGCCACCCCATTCGCCATCACCTTCGCCTCTTCCACCTCCGCCTCCAACGCTGCCTTCATCTCCGCTACGCCTCCGTCTCAACGTCCGCCTCCACCGTTGCCTCTGACTCCACGTCCGCGTCCACCTCCATCACGGCCGTCGCCGCCGCCTCCGCCGCCGTCTCCACCACCGCCACCGCTGCCTCCGCCGCCGTCGCCACCGCCGCCTCCGCCGCATCCACCGCCGCCGTCGCCGCCGCCGCCACCGCCGCCGCCGCCGCCGCCTCCGCTGCCGCTCCGCCTCCGTCGCCGCCTCCGTCGCCGCCTCCGTCGCCGCCTCCGTCGCCGCCTCCGCCGCCGCCTCCGCCGCCGCCACCGCCGCCGCCGCCTCCGCCTCCACCTCCGCCTACGCCGCCTCTTCCACCGCCTCCTTCTCCACCAACTCCCTCATCTGCTCCAACGCCTCCGCCGCCACTACTTTCACTGGCCGTTACCGCTGCCTTCGCCGCCTCCTCCACGGCCTTCACTGTCCCCTTCACCACATCCTCCACCACCTCCACCGCCTCCGTCGCCGCCTCCGCCGCCGCCTCCGCCGCCGCCGCCACCTCCACCGCCACCTCCGCCTCCGCCGCCGCCTCCACCTCCGCCTACGCCGCCACCTCCGCCGCCTCTTCCACCGCCTCCTCCGCCTCCACCTCCGCCTACGCCGCCGCCTCCGCCTCCGCCTCCTTCTCCACCACCTCCCTCACCTGCTCCAACGCCTCCGCCACCACTTTCACTGCCGTTACCGCTGCCTTCGCCGCCTCCTCCACGGCCTTCACTGTCCCCTTCACCGCATCCTCCACCGCCTCCTCCACCGCCACCTCCATCGCCACCGCCGCCGCCGCGCCGCCCCGCTGGGAGCGGCCGCCTCCCGGGAGCGCCCCGTTATAATGTACGGCCTTATCCTCCATGTTGCGGATAAATCAGGGCCGTGTAGCCAAGTATCTGCTCTCCCGATCCAGCGTTCTTTGTCTGCCGCTGAAAGGGTGAAGAAAGCAGCCTTTTCTGGGCTTCACTGCGTGGCGTTCGCTACCAAGGCCCTCCACGCTCTTGTTCTTAAGGCTGATACGCCGGACTAGTTTTTGCTAACGAATTTACATTATCACGAACATTATTTTCTTGACATTTAAAATTGTATCTATGTTGATTGATGAGTAAATGAGCAGCTTTATTGAACGTATGTATCTTTCACTTTTTGATATCTGGAATTTTTTACTTATTTGCTAATTGTCTGCCTGCTGTCATAAAAGTAATACTATTTAAACTCTGTTGATCAAAGATTTTTTCAAAAAGAGGCAAATTTGAGACACGAAATTTTGTTTTCTCTGAAAGATTCATCATGTAGTAATCAACAAATGACAATATGATCATGTAAATTTGCGAAAACACTACAGTTATTAATTTATCATATATTTATTTTAATTGAGGTACACTTCTTTCTTTCTTGATTGCAAAATTGGAATATAAAGTAAGGACAATTGTCTTCATTTTCCTTTTATGTCCTATTTCATTTCCAATCTTTTTAGAATTGAGGCTTCAGCACATGGTTTTTGAATGGAAGACTTCTTTGAAAATATTCTGCTCATTGGCCATTGGTGTCATATTAATAAATACAGCATTGCATTTCCTTAATAGTCTACCTTAGCCCCTTGCATTTTTCTGATAGCCCATCAAGCAATACAAATAAATTATGCTAATGCAGTAGTCCTGTGTTTATGAGATAACTCTGAGAAAGCAACCGTTTCACGTGGTAATTCTACATTTTGTAGAAAATAACGATTATAATATACTGTATCTATCCCATCGTTTTGTAGCAATGAGGAGACTCTACTTAATGAGTACTATAGAGTGCAAACTTAACAATTAAGATTGTCAGATGTTTAAATCCTAGAAGGTCTTCAGCCTACCCTAACATAACCATATTAAAATTTTCTGTTTGTAATAATAATCTTCGAGGTAAAAGAGGTTCGAAACTTTTACTTTAGAAGTACTTCTTTTCAGGTAAAGGTGTCTGCATGGACAATTGACTCCTGAGATATAATCGCATTTCAGCCGTTGTTAGTAGAAACAGTTTCGTGCTCATAGACAGATTGATACAAAGTTTTTTATTAGCTTAAAGATATTCGACATAGCTACATGCTACGTTTACTTAGAACTAAATGTTTACAAATTCTAATAAATAAACTACATATTATAATATAAACATTCAAAGCTTGCACTTTTGAAGCACGGATACGCAGGTAAACAAACGTGAATCTGATCAACACATGGGAGATTATCGTATTTTGTTTGTTGACTGGCATTTCCCTAAAACAGTTTCGCGGGCGTGCGTAGAAACAAAAGCTTTGCTAATGACCTAAAGGTATTGGACATAGTCACGTATACACCTCTACAACCGCGTTAATGTTTACTTTTTGAAATAAACATCCAACAAAGCAAAACACACGTGAAAAACGTGTCTTTTTCGAGCACTGATCCACAGATAAACGAGAGTCTACGTGGATGATCGACACCTGGGAGATGATCGTATTTCATTTGTTTATTGATATTTCCCGGGAACAGTTTAATAAGGAGTACTTCCGTGCGCGCGTGCCCGCCCGCTGCAATTCAATTCCATGAATCCAATTGGAACTCGATTTGCTGTGTGACAGACGTTTCGCGGGCGGAGAGTGGGCGTGGCCCGTAATGGCCACTAGAGCGCGCGGATTAAGGGCGGACTAATTGTGCTGCGCCTGGGCAGCGCCAATTTGCATGGGCACGCACGGTGGGCTCAAGTGCCCATCCGGCGCCATCGCAAGGCTGGCGAACAAAGAACCGCGCCCATCCACGGTCGACCAAGGGGCAGCCAAGCCGCTCCCCTCAATGGTGCTCGAGCGCCGTCATGGGACGGGTCAGAGCGCGAGAGAAGTACAGTCGACCTGTGTCAAGTGGGGTAGACGTTACATTATCATTTAAAGAAGTGTCTCACCTACTCATTTTTGTTCTTATTCAATTTCAAAATGCGTTAGTTTCAATTCTAGAGTAATACACTTACGGAGTCTCAGACCCCTTTATAATTTCGAAGGCGAATGCTAAAAATCAATACGTAAACAAAAGATTTCATTTAGGTTTTAACTAGGTGGTATGTATCAAATTTTTGCTCCACGTAAATTGCAAGAAAATATTTAACATAAAAAATGTCGATATTGGCACATAAATTTCTTTACGAAGCTCATGCGTCGTGTCACTAGTTGAGGTTGTTGGAATAAATATTCGAAATTCATATCTAGTCACGTTAATGCAAGCTTCCCACTCACCTAAGTCGCTTTTTTTCCAGTGTTCCTTGTGAATTTATTATATAATTTATTTTTATTACTCTCCTACTTCAAAATTGCGATCAAATGTTTCGAATCCTAATACTCTTACAATCTAGTAAAAATTAACAGTCCAAAAAGGTTTAATCTTCACGCGTTTTTTGTTAGTTGTATCTCAAGAATTGTTTCACATATTTTCAAAATTCCATTTTCTGTCTCCGCACACTTTGTCAGTACAGTTTGTTTCACACAGAATTTACTGATATGCATTTCTTTACATTACTTATTACTATCTTTTAGTATGGACGATACCTTGATTTGTTTAGTTCTTAAAAAATACTGTTTGTCCTTTGATAAACATTTGTTCATCTAATTGCGCAGATGTTTTTTCGTGAATTAACTCATCTGTGTATCTTATTAGTGCAAGACATAAATAAGTTGATATTTTTTATTTAATGGGAGATAAGAATGTTTACGTTCTATTTGCTACATCTGTGAATCATTTGCTAACAACATACAGTATTAATTTGAATTATCCTGCTACCAGAAGAACGTCAATTTCTTCCTCTGGTTGCAATATAAAATTCTCAGTGCATACCGAGCGTCGTAAGCAATACGTAGGGAAACGCTCCACTTGTTTCCAATCTGGGAAATGCGCAGAAGTTGCTTCTCGCTGGCAGCGCCGGGCGTCGCCGCGCGCAGCCACCGCCTGTCCTGTCGCCTGTCGCTTGTCATCTGCCGCGCGGGGCGCGCGCTCGCTGACCCCAGTCGCGGCGGGCGACGCGGCCTCGCGCATTCTCAGAAATAGAATACGCTCCGAGAGGAGGTGTCTGCCCATACCCGGTCTTCAACCCACGCTGCCGGCTCGGCCCGCCCCAGCCTCTCCCCAGCCCAGCCCCGCCCAGCCCCGCCCAGCCCCAGCCCTGCCCAGTCCCGCCCAGCCCGAGCCCAGCCCCGCCCAGCCCCAGCCCAGCCCAACCCCGCCCAGCCCGAGCCCAGCCCCGTCCAGCCCCCCACCCAGCCCCGCACAGCCCCCGCCCTTTCCCCGCCCAGCCCCGCCCCGCCCAGCTCAGCCCATCCCCGCCCCAGCACCGCACCAGCCCAGCCCCGCCCAGCTCCAGCCCAGCCCCGCCCAGCTCCAGCCCAGCCCCGCCCAGCCCCAGCCCAGCCCTGTCCATCCCCAGTACAGCCCAGCCCCGCCCTGCCCCAGCCCAGCCCCACCCAGCCCCGCTTCATGCCACCCTCTTTGCCTCCCGCCACCCTCTCCGCCTCCCGCCACCCTCTCCGCCTCCCGCCACCCTCTCCGCCTCCCGCCACCCTCTCCGCCTCCCGCCACCCTCTCCGCCTCCCGCCACCCTCTCCGCCTCCCGCCACCCTCTCCCGCCTCCCGTCACCCTCTCTGTTTCCGCCTAGCACGTGGGTCGTCCCTGCTCCGGCTCTATACTGCGATTTTTCTAAGTGCCTCTCGAGCCCCTATGGCCACGATGGAACATCACACGGCATTTCGCGTCTTCTCGGTCCTGCCCCTAAGAGTGGCATGAACGCAAGCACTGCTTGATCGGTCGCGATCGTGCGATACCCAGCGGCGCGACTGAGAAAGATGCGAAATACCGTGACATAGTCCATTGTGAATGGCTTCAGAGGCAGAGTTAGAAAAAGTGCAGTATAGTCTGGCACCTCGACACTCTTCCCTAAAGCCAGTCCGTCTCGCGTCGCCTTGGCCACCAACCTAGCGCACTTCCCACTGGCGGTGAGGGAAGCGAGATCAGGTCGAACAGGGCAAGGGGCTGACCGAAGTGAGGTCAGGTGGATTGGAGTAGAGATGAGCGGAGCGGGGTGGCGGAGTGGAGCGGGGAGGCGGAGTGGATTGGAGTAGAGATGAGCGGAGCGGGGAGGCGGAGTGGAGCGGGGCGGGGCCAGTCAGTTAGCGAGTCGTTTAGCGAGGTTCCTCTCCAAACAGGTATCTCCCATCAGCAGGGCATTGCCCCAGCCGGGACAAGCTCTAAGCTCTCGACTGGTCTTCGGGCATGTGTAGTAATGTAGTGAATGTTAATGTGTTTGTGTGTGTGTGTGTGCAATGGGTAAAGATAGGACAAGGAAGAGGAGGAAAATCGCGTGGCCCGTTTGCTAGGGTACTGCTCCGGCATTCGCCCGATGTTGATAGGAGAGACAACGGAAAACTACCGATGAGAGCAGCCGGCCGCTAGAATTCTCCTTCGGACAGCGACTGAATTCGGCCTAGCTGACAAGCTAGTGACGAAAATCCAGCCACTTTCACGACTCAAACCTAGAACCTTCTGGTCAGAGGGACTGCAATGACATAAGATTGATGCACTGAGCCATCTCTCCCGATAGCTGCGGCGTCGAAGCTGGGCGGGACGGAGGGAAATTGACTGCATACGTGGATTTTATTTCTTGGCGCGTGGGGTCTTGTCTTCTGGATGGAATATCCCACGGTATTTCGCGTCGTTTTCGGTCTTGCCGCCAGGAGTCGCAAGATCGCGACTGTATCCAGAGTGCTGGCGATCATACGATTGTTAGGGGAACGACCGAAAACGACGCGAAATACTCTGAGATATTCCATCCAGAAGACAAGACCCCACGCTCTAAGAAATAAAAATCCAAGAATAGGAGGTGTGGCAAGGTGTAGCGCGGACTGAGAGGCGCGGTGGGCGGGTTGGAAGAGAACGGGATGACAAGGGACGGGCAGACGAGGCGGGTGCGAATAGGGCAAGCGGTCGGGCGGGCGAGCGGTCGGCGAGGCGGGCGGGCGAGCGGGCGGGCGGGCGTTCGGGCGGGCGAGCGGGCGTTCGGGCGGGCGAGCGGGCGGGCGGGCGAGCGGGCGGGCGGGCGGGCGGGCGGGCGGGCGGGGCGGGCGGGCGGGCGGGCGGGCGGGCGGGCGGGCGG